>JAVTVY010007590.1:0-46148 GCA_036873755.1 Hanleya hanleyi | reverse complement strand
GTATAAAGCAGCAATTGAAATTTGATTCTTTATTCTCCTCTTCTCGGTAGTGACCGACAAAGGGCGATGTACGTGCCCACATGAAAAACCTACTATCGCCCCGTGTTTGCACGGCAAACACTCCATTCACCGCTGGTCAGTTCGAAAGTAACTACTTCGGATTCTGACCAAACAATTTAGAACAGCAATAATTGTTAGACCTACCTTGAGTACAATTTACCCGAGTAAATAGATTCGATTTATACGATCACTTTCTACATGACCAGATACCTTCTTAATTAATCGTGTTTATAGGGAAGAAGACAGAAGATCAAATAAGTCTGATCGCTGCTTATAGAAACATTCACAAATACTATATTCACCTGGTAGTGGTCAGATAGACTGAACTGATGTTATCTCGGAAATATTTTGGATGAGATCTTCTCAATAAAGAATCTGGCGCAATAATCCATCTTTTTTCATCTGACGACGATACAGCTCACCAATCCTCAGTGTACGAGTTGTCACAGCGACATAGCTCACCAATTACCAATATACGAGTTTTCAGAGCATTTCCATCATAGCTCTCTAGATTTGTATCTAATACCGCTTATGCCGGTGCTAGGGCCGGTGTGGTCATGTCATCCAAGTTGCCACATGAACAGGTACAATAAAAGCGTACCTGAGATACAACACATTTCACGAATCGTTAGATTCTTGGTATGTGCTTTAGAATAGCTTAACTAGAAGACTATACTGTGAAGTCTAGTGGCGCAGTCAGTATGTCGGCACCTCTTCCCACTTCCCTTATATGTGTTGTAATTTTAGATAACTGCCAAGTAATACACTGACGTTGCCCATGCTTCAAGTGGTGAGGGGTGAGTGTGTAGGGGGGGAGGGAGTGGGTTACGAATGAATTTCTGTGTGCATGACATAATATCTGCGTTATTCTACTTATTGTAACAAGACAGTTCACCAGGGGAAAACCTCCTCAGCTTTTGTCGTATTCTTACATGTAGTACAACCTTTGAAAAAACGATGGGTTTTTACCGCATACCCCTATAAGTTAATACATAATACTTTCCTTCAGCAGACATGCTCATTTCTTCTATGCTGTTCGGTAGCGCACTGATCAAAGGGAGTTCATCTAGAAACTGATGAATGAGCTCGACAAGCCCGTCCTTCTATCTTCTACGGCACGTGATTTAACTCCGGCTTCTGAGCCATCGCCGAAAATAGCCTTCGACGACCGGAGAACACCTGCGTCCCAGTGGAATTTAGTTGACTCATCGCCAAAAATAGCCCGGTCCTTTGTATAAGGATCCCAATGTCCCTTCGGCTGCCTCTGCGCTAAATATAGCGTCGTCCTCTGTCCACCTGTGCGACCCAATGGTCTTCCTTTGCCCCCTTCCAAATAGACCCACTTTCAAATAGGCCCCCTTTCAAACACTTCCCTGTAACTACTTGTGTAATTCAAGAATGAACATTCCATGTGATTAAATACCTTAGGTTTGCCGGTCATCATATCCAATACATTTGAATGCATACATGTATTAGCTGGATAAAAGATAGTCTTAATATTTATGCGTAAAATGTAAAATGTTCCGTTGTAATTACATTGTACAGTCACAATCACAGCGTGACGTGGATAAATTATTCTAAAAAAGTACTTGAAATTTCAATCTGAAAAAGAATATGCAACAATGGTATGAATTTGACGATAGAAATATCACTGTCTTACCTGCATCCTTGAGGGCTGCTGACCGCTAGTCTCTTGTCGATACTAACTTTTGTTTATATATACCGGTTAATGTATTTTTTGTTATGCCGGTGTGGAGGCTAAGAATGTCCGGTGGCCAAGAGAGTCCGGCCCCTATCTTGTAACACAGCTAGGAAAATTTTCTTCACATTGGAGACAAGTGCCCGTCCTTGTTTGCAATTGAAAAGGATATGAAAAGGGACACTAATCACCAGGACATTCTTAACCATCACACCGGCTTGGAGTTACGTACTTATATTGTCTTATGAATTAGGCCGATGGCGTGATATCTTCTAATTTCCATTATGAACTCATAAACGACGGCTGGCTAACGTCGGATCTGACGCCTGTATGCGAAAGTTTTCCCATCGAAAAAAAATCAGTTTCCCTTATATTCCATGTCTAACAATCCAGAGAGTAAAGAGTGTTTCGTGCTTAAGTGGACCCCGGTACTACACACAATTTGTTCATTTCGTAAGTGGGTCTGTTCTTCTGCTTCAGGTCTCGTTGCAAACTGCACAGAAGGGTCCGTAACTTCTTACACAAGTTCTAGTGTATCAGAGACAACCACAGTGCCACCGGAAGTCAAGTTGTCTCATCGTCTTCCCACAGCCTTATTTCCGGTATCTTACACCCTGGAGCTGAAGCCGAATATCTACGACGGTGATCCGAGTAATTTCACATTCGATGGATTGGAAAGAATCGTTATCAACTGTTCTCACCCGACGAAAAATATAACACTGAATATTAACAATATTCATCTCCATAACGACTCGATCAATGTCAGATTAAGCAGTCAAGGATGTCAGCGATCGTCACCTCACATAACTCATTTTCAGGAAGATGACCAACGACAGTTCGTAATATTTCATTTGAACGAATCTTTAAGACCCGGATGTCAGTATAGCCTCGATTTCAATTTCACTGGCCCGCTACGAGATGACCTCGCTGGGCTCTACTACAGCACGTATCAGAGGGATAACAAAACCATGTACGGTAAACCTTGACCAGCTTTCCTCAAAGATGTATAAATCGACCTAAAGATATTATCGTTCGACTCTATCTGGTAGGATTAAGCAAAGAGACTTAATTGTCCCATTGACATAAACAGCGTACCAGGTTACTTGTTTTCTATATATACTAATGCCATTTAGACAGTAGGTAACATTTATATCCAACTATTTTTAGGATGTCACTCTCTTAATAAAGCACAAATACCAGTGCTGGATGGGTCAGTCCCATGCGAGACTCGAACCCGCGTTCTCAGAGTTTGGCACCAAATCGCCAGCAGTAAATGCAAGCGCCCCAGACCACTCGGCCACCTCAACTTCCACAAAAGAGGAAGTTATGAGACCGGAGTCTATATCACGTACATTTACTATCCCTCTGATACACTGAATAAAGTGCCAAACTCTGAGGTCGCGGGTTCGAGTCTCGCATGGGACTGACCCACCCAGCACTAGTATTTGTGCTTTATCAAGAAAGTGACATCCTAAACATAATTGAACTTGTTTTCTCTCTGAATTATACCCGACATTAATTTGTTTCTTGTAAGGATTCATTTCTAAGAGTGAATAGAAGCATATATCTGCAAAATGGCTACCATTTATCCATGATATCTATAAACTGTTTTAAAGATGTATTTCACTTCCCTTTTTCAAACGCCACAGGGCTTTCGTGAGGCACCGGAGTTCAACTGTTACAGGACATCATTATTCATCAATATTTGCTGTCGTATGTCAATGGGTTTTGCGACTTATCCCATAGCAAACCAGATGAACATATATTGAAACGCACACACCTCCGTACCTTCACGATACTATCTTTAATATCTCATTATTCAATGATATCAATTTTTTTTTACCCGAATGCAATTTAATTTTAGACATATGGCCACAACTTTATTTTCTCCGTTGGACGCCAGAAAAGCTTTCCCTTGTTTTGACGAACCCGCGCTGAAAGCTGAATTTAATATCATTCTTGTCCGAAAGCAGTACATGGTCAGTATATCCAATATGCCCATTCTGCGCAACGAATCAAGGTAGGTAGAAATGGTTCCTCATCTGCAATAACTTCAGCAATGGAGTAAATAGTTGTGAAATGAATGGCTGATGCATCAGTTAGAAGACGGGATGGATTGTACCGATACGATTCAAAGTGGATAACCAAACCAATAAGCATGGTTCTTGTCTTCCCGACGATAATTATCTGAGTTGAGATTTATCTGGTCAATGTCTAGCACTCTCTAACTGCAAGTACCCAATTTCTGTAGAAAAAAAAATACTTTAATTATTTGATGATTCTGTGGCGTGGTCAGAAATAAATGAATTAATATCACACTTGACGAAATCAGAACGATCATATTACTACACTTTTCGGGATTATTATACCTCTGGTATAACAGTCCGGAGGAACTGCCTCATTCTGACACACAGATGAATGATATTGCATCTTTATACTTAAAATCTTCGTTATCCTCGATGTGTGACTCCGCCATTGTGTTTTCACTTTTGTCACTAGACCGGATGGGTTTGTTGCGGACATTTATCAGCGAACTCCCCGAATGTCCACCTATCTCCTGGCGTTTACTGTCTGTGATTTCCAATACAAGGAGAGCACTACCCGGAATGGAACAATGGTAAGCCAGTGTCATAAGGATTGTACGTTATGATTTTAAAATACATAACTGCGTGATAAACTGCCTTAGCGAGTTTCATTTACCATATCGGAATATATCTTTTCGCCTCATTGCTGTTTGGAGTAATGCAATGTGTATGGTTGATAAATGAAGGGATAGAATAGTTAACTGAGGTGGTTGTACATTCCGTATTTTCATAATGAAATATACAGGTATCAGGTATCACTATGATTTTCGAAATATATATTATGCAAGCGCTATGTGTAATGTTTTGGGTCGACATAGGGCTGAGATAATGGACAGGCGAATGAAATGCCTGACAACGACTGGTTAACGAATGTCGTATTTGATCAGTCATTCTTTGTTCTATATTGTTTTCCTGCTTTAAAAATAGGTGCGATTTTGGGCTCGTCCCGAATTCATGGACCAGCTAGACTTTGCTATGAACATTGGGATACAACTTTTGGAGTTTTTCGAAGATTATATAGGTGTTTCATACATGCTGCCTAAACTTGGTAAGGTAATGCTTCCCTATGAATAAATAAATACGAATTAGACTGTTTGGATAATGTATGAATACAGTTTTGTAAATCGAATGAACATAAAAAAGTTTGAAATTGATCAATTTCGAATATGTTGATAACTTTTAAGTCTAATAGAATTAATCAAGAACATCAATATATTCGACATTTGTATATTATCCATTTCAAATTATTATATGTTCACTTGATGAAGGCCCGACAAGAGAGTCAACAGCTCATGCATTGAATTGCGTTTACGCAGAGAAGCAAAAAAAATTGTAGTATTGTAGATATTATTTTGTAGAATAAAACACAAACAAATAAATAATAAACTATTCTGTACTTTGTAGGAAACCCTTCTTGGTAAAGTACCAGTTGCTGAAGCGATCATATCCGATCAAATTTATAGCAAATCTGTTTTGTTTTCTATGAAGACTTTGCAGCTATACCGGACTTCCGAGTGAGTGGTATGGAAAACTGGGGTCTCATTACCTTTAAAGAGCGATCACTTCTTTACGACCCCAAGACATCTTCAGCTGGCAACAAACAAAGGATTGTCACGGTGATTTCTCACGAAATAGTCCACCTTGTGAGTGCATGTATTTATTACAGATAATCATGTTTCTCTGTCTAATAATCGTCTCTTTAATTTTGAAAATGCTCAATTTCTACTCATCTGGCATTTTGCTATTTTAATAATTGACAAATGAGGCGAGACTGTTCGCACTTTTACACATTATTCAATGGTATTTTCATTCTCAGTGGTTTGGAGATTTAGTAACCCCTGCATGGTGGTCAGAATTATGGCTGAAGGAAGGATTCGCATCTTATCTAGAATATACGGGGATGAATCATGCTTTCAAGGATTGGCGGATTGTAAGTATCACCCATTTGTTATGCTTGTATTGATGGAAATTTTTGACGCTTGTTGGAAAAGCCTTGTCCAACCAGATCGAAATCTGAAGTGGGAAGTTTCGCCCGACAAATAATACAACAGCGTATTTATGTAGACGTCACGAAGGATGTTGCTCGTTATTAAAGATAATTTTTAGGAAATCGAGTACCGGTATGACAAAATACTCGACAAGACAACTTTGTTGATGTGACTACTTATGTTGTAACAGTTATTATATTTGATTATTCGCTTAAATAGCCGGCATACTTATATCAGTTGTTTGGCTGTTGCGAAGCTTGTCTTGTGAATATAACGTTCTGCAGTATCTGTACAACATGAAATCGGTCTGTTCATAGTGGGAACAATTTCCAGTGCTAGACATACACAGGGTGTTCCTCGCTGACAGTCTGGGCAATTCACATCCTATTGTACAGCCTGTGGAAACTCCGAACGAGGTCAGGATGGTATTCAACTCTATTCCTTATTCCAAGGTGAGACTTCCGATGCCTTCATAAAAAGAAGTCACCTGTACTTAATATGGATCCCAAGTTTGAAGGACGGTGTCACATGATGTTCTGAATTGTAGATAGAAATGCAATACCCAATGTGATATTGCCAAAACACACATTCTTTGACCCAATTATTTACAATGTATTTGACCATTATGGTAATAAGTCATAATTCCGGAGAAATTAATTAATCCAGGTAGAATAATTCAATAATGACGAATGTCTTTGAGACACAGAAAACGCAGACAGTCTGCCAAACAACATCAAATGTTCAGGGAACCGGACTCTTGACTGCATGCCACTCTAATTTATATATGACGTCTGGTCTTTAGAGATATTCAGATAGGCTATATTTCTTTCAATATGAAAAGCGATCGAGCCAGAACGAACCCCTGATTATCTTCTGTAGAAAGAGTAAAACTTCACTTTTTTTTCTTGGGCGTGTTAATTGTGTAATGTTCTGGTTTCATCGACACAATTGAGAATCACTGGTACGATGTTAAGTACCAGAATATGGGAAAGCTGAAATGAAATGATTTTGGGGAACATACTTTTAGAAAACTTCTAGAGCGTATCAGACACCTCATGTCGTATCTTCCTGGTTATCTTACTCATGCAGAAACAAAAAGCAACTCTTTTAATTCATCATACAGCCTTATTTATTACACAGTAATACTTTTATACCAAAAATATTACTTGTAAAATCTCATACATTTATATGAACAAATAATTTTCGGTATTAGGAATATTCTACCCATCAAGTTACCTCACACATGGAGTATTTACGCCTCACTGTGGTCTCCTCTTATAGAGAGTTTATTACATGAGCTGCGTTTCTCAAGACTTCCGTGGAGTTGTTCCGGGAAGAAACATAATCTTACCTAAACATCTTTAAACAGAACAATTTTCCCCTAAAGGAAATGTGGGTGTTGTTTTTCTAATTTGAAACAAACATTTCAAGCCCACAGGAAGGTAACATTGCAAGGAACTCTACATTGTTTCCATAATTTAGAGTTCTTTTGGTTCCTTGACTGACACCCTCTACCATTGATTTCGCCTACAGTCACTTGCCAATTCGAGGGTAGTAGTTCGTGAGTCGACCTGCATCTTTTAGTCAAAAGTTTTCGGAAGGCGGATAAATTGTTCTTTTACATTATTTATTTACATATTCCAAAAATGTCAAAAATTTGTTCCCTGATCTAAATTAACGCGGTCTAATGATTTTTCGCCGATGGTTTCAAGTACAAATTGAATTTTCACTAAATAATCAGTGTCGTTAATTTTAACCTTATATGGCCTAGGCTTTTTGGGACCTATCCAGGCCTAGGGAGCCATTTCGGCCACCCCAAAATATTTTTCTTACCCGCTGAGCTAGGGAGCTGAAACTACAACACTATATCATTGGGTCAAGCTCCACCAGAAAATATTTAAAAGATGGTCGCTTTGATGACGTCACAGTGACGGCATTTTCAAACAGTCAATTTTTCGATTTTTTTTATTTATGTGTTGTCATTGCAAAAACTGCAGCATAAATTAGAAATAAAATATATTTGCCCAATTTTCCTCGTTGAAAAGTAGGAATTTCGGCTCAAAATGACCCCAAAATGATAGACTAAAAAGTCGCACAGGGTCATCTTTCATTTTGTTGTCCTTCTGGAGATACGGGAACAAGTTTGGTAGGGGTCCATAATGCCTCCCCCCCCCCGCCCTCCCCGTCCAAGGCCTGGTAGAGTAAAATCTTAATTCCTCGGAGGTTGATCTTGGTTTTTGATGCCTCGATGTATTTACCTACATAAATAAGTCAGATTAGACCTTGCTTTGAAAAACGACGGATGTAATTTCTACATGTCTTGATGAAAGGTTTTAAAGACGGGATCATTCGACCTATTTGTTGTTATCTTTTGCGAATTCAACATATGGTCTTGGGAGAAATTGATTTTTATCAATCAAGTGATTTTCCAACTGAATGGAGGCCAACCAGGAGTCGCCAGCACTACCTCAATTAATTAACTTAACTAATTTGCTGATTCAACACACATACTCTCAAATAAGGTACATACAGTAGTTATTTGATAAGAACACATATCAAATAAATATATTAACCGCAGCCTGCATGGGTAACCAAGTGTTATGTGCGAAATCTAACAGATACTTTGCGTTTTCATATATGTCGATATACATGAGGTAATATTACAGCATACTACGTACATCAGGGGATCATATATATATATATACACGATAGTTGTATTGAACAATTTATACACTTTAAGCTGCATATTCCAGGGAGCCAGTCTAATGCGAATGATGTCTTACATATTTGGTGAAGGTACATACCAGAAGGCTCTGAAGGTTAGTTGGCCAGTTATATGTGCAGTATTGAGTCATTGTTCTTGTGAGTTTTCAAGAAAGCTGTTAAACCCTGTTACTAATTGCACTGGCACTGATATTTATTAGTCATCTCATGGAAAGACAATAGAGCAGAAATGAGCTCTGCGTTTCGGAGAGGTCAGTGGTTAAAATATTCAAGAGCAAACGCGCCAGGATGGTATTTAATATCTCTTCTCAAGAACTCGTTATATAATATTTTTCTCAGAAAGAACCCCATAGTTTATTTTGAACTACGCTTAGTTATGAGTATATTTGATTTTTTAAATTTGTTGTACGTAAGTGATTGCCGTATATATATGTATATATAGTTGAGCGTCTCTTGCAAATTAACAAGCCATTTATTACTGATAAGTTCTTTACTTACCACAGACCTACCTGGACGCTCAAGCATACGGTTCGGCAACTCATGAAGACTTATGGAAGGCGTTGCAAAAGGTGAATCCTGTTTGGTTGTGTATGTAGTTTTGTGTGCCCGTGGAAGGTTAAAAAAACGAAAATATACTTGAAGCGCCTCGGATATGCAATGATACTCATCCTGATAATAAAGGCGCCTCAAGGGACCAGAGCGTTATTGAAATATGCAAAGTAAAGATGGCTAGGGTAATATTTTGATGTTATGTCATCATATCTATTTCTGATATCTTCTGATATATATGTGTAAGTGATCTGTTTACTATTACAAAATGTCATGGAAACTGTAGCTCAATGTATCAACGTGTTTAGATTTTAATCCTCAGAACCTACCGAAGGAGTATGCTGATTTGAACGTGACTGCTATTATGGACACGTGGGTTTTACAAAAGAATTATCCTGTGGTGACGGTGAAGAGAACGGGGGACAACTCGTTACAGATAACACAGGCAAAATTTCGAGCTGATGCAGAAATTTACACGGAAACCTCAATATTTGGGTAAATATACCCAAGTTTAATGCAGAATTATTGTTTTAATTTATAATGATGTCGACTGTTCCTATTTTTACAGTTATTTTATACCTTTACATACGATTGCATGGGAGCTGATAGATTCATCGGATTGAGCAATTGTCTTTATTGACAATGTGGTTAATGAATTTGAATAAGCATGCTCCTTTATAGTCTTTCTGTCTGATTTCAGTTACACGTGGGAGGTCCCCTTTACTTATACAACAAGCACGGAAAGGAACTTTGAACATCGAAGGGTAACATATCTACATAAAGACAGCAATGTCAGTGAGTTAGCGTTTTTGCGCAATGGCTCGGATATTTGCTAATGTTTAGCGTTTAAAGGATTTTTATCAATATTTTTTTTCTCTGGAATATGTGTCAGAAGAGTTAGTACTTTACTAAGAATTTTTTAAAAAATTTCTTCCTAATCCCCTGTGGGCGTATTTAAGCCTTTTGGCAGCTCTATTTAGCTCCCAGTTAGATATGCATCTTTGTGGAATGAAAGCGAGGCCGCCAATCTGTGACGTTACAGTCGCGATAGCTCGCTAATGACAGGTAGCAATTTAGTATGGATTTAATCAGCTGTGACAAATCCAATTATCGGTTTTATCTGAACTGTGATTTTGTGGGCCCGATTTTGTGGAATTCTTCACAATTCGACTCGAGAATACTACCGCTTATAAATAGCAGTGTAAATTGACTCCAAGATGCCGTATTGTGTCGCCTACGCTTGTACAAAAGAGCAGAAAAAAAGTTGTGGGTGAATTTTTTCTCGTTTCCCGTAGAGACCATCCGTCGAAAAATTGGGTGCACTATTGCCGTCATGTAGGACAATGCTTTTTTGATAAAATCGACATTTTGTTGAAAGAAATTTGACGATCTTGTTGTAATTTGTTCTTATTTACAGTTCAGTGATTCTCCATATGTCACGAAAAAAAATTCGCCAATTTAAACGAACCCCTCCCCACAATGGTTTTCTGGTCATTGCAGTTCTGCTTATTTTATAACATACTCCTTCCCTAGGGCTTCCTGTTTAGAATTAGTGCGCGAGCTAAAAATAGCTCACGTCAAAATATTTAGGAGAGGGTATTTGAAAGTCAGGCGAGTGGTTGCAATATAATACAATATAAAATATGACCGTTTACGTGAGCTAAATATCACTCTCGTGACATGAATTTACTAGACTGTTTGCGTGCAGGTGAGCTATCTGATAATGTCACCAACACCCGTTGTGCGAGAAATTGCACCCTCCCCCCCCCCCAATGTATCTGCGAAAAGTCGGGAGCAGGACAGCTAGAAAGTCGCAATTTGTTCTTTCCTATCAATTACGCTAGCTGGACGGCATATTCCTACTGGAAATAATTTATTGAACACAGATTTGTTTCGATCATTGTCTAAATATTTATTCATTCTATGAATAGGGGGCCTATATATAACATCCGGCATAATAGATAAATAACATGTTTACAAGTCGACCTTGTTCCGTGTATGACGGTTCGTCTGCTTCAAATTCGCTGTCCCTCTGTTCCACCTCATTTCGGTCGTTTGGTACGGGTTCAAATTGATACGGCAGAACGTCAAGATGTCCATTTATGTCCTCAGTATATAGATCATCACCACTGGCATATTCCTTCATGGTTTCGAATCGTTTTTCCATTAATTATACAGCGATATACGCGATGGAGTAATCGCAAATCCACAGCTTAATATGTAGCTCAGACAGATGCCTGCAGGAGACGATCGCTTGTCTGACGTCACGAGGTCACGTGACGCCTAAGCTCATTAACGGGTTAACTGGAGGAAATTGAGCTACAGGTCTTTAATTAAAAAGGCTTAAGGGAGTAGAGGACGTTCATTTCTAGAGGTTGAAATTTTTTTTAAATTTCAGGATTTTTTCATCAGGTTAGGAGAAGATGATCCATGGGAAAAAAATAGGGGGTCACCATACTCGTTAAAAAAATATGGTAGCCAAAAGCATGTATACCACTTAAAAGCCATAACACTGAATACATAGGGAAATTTGGATTTTTTCTTCTTTGATGCTCAATAAATCAAACTTCCCAAGGTCAAATTTTTCCCATTTTGCTATATAATACTAAACACATATAGTGCTTGTTAAATATGTAATAAAAACAGGGGGACACCATACTTTCTTAGAAATATTAGCGGTATAACAGATAAACTGTGCCTTTTCCGTCCTATTTCCAGGAGGGGGTGGGGGTGGGGAATCGGGGTGGGCGTGGAGAATATTATTGAAGTTCCAATTATTAGCCATTCAGAAGTTTTCTTTTTGTTGAAAGTGAATAGGAGTGAATTTGGGGGTATTCCGGAGGAATAATTTTTAACCTATGGAGCACTTTGCACCCTCCAAGCGTTGAATTGAAAATGCTAATTTTTTGGTCCGTCCCATCACACTATCGACCCACCAGTAGAACGCATAAATGGTTGTGTTGTGTCTTTTGTTGATTTTTATTCCATTTTTAGATGTCTGCGTACTTTTGTTAGGAAATTCAGCTTGTTTTGAAAAATCCGACAAATCACCATGTTGTAGCCCCAAAGAGCAGGGAAATGAACGTCCTCTACTCCCTTAAATACGCCCACAGGGGACAAGGAAAAAATTTAAACAAAAAATTCTTAGTTAAGTACTAACTCTTTTGACACATATTCCAGAGAAAAATAATATTGATAAAATATTCCTAAGGACTTTTAGAAAAACTGCTTAATTGGTCGTGTGTTCCCCCCGCCAAAACCCAATAGAATTTGCCTTTTTTATTCATATTTTGACGGTCAGCAGTTTCTCAGACTAATATTTGATTTTCTACTTTGAATATCTGAACGATATCTATCGATGTATTGAAGTTTCTGAACGATTCGTATGATTAGGGTAGTTTTGGGAGATAAATGCAGGATACATAGATACTCAAACAGATCAGCATTACGCTTAGTGTTAGTTTTCTTTATGCTAACATATTTGAATGCATATTTGTTTGCTATCATACAAAAATGTTCACTCTTTATTAACTAGTGCACATACATTATCGTTAACTATTCATGCATGTCACAGGATAGTGAACGCTGTCACAACCCGTAGCGGAACGTCGCCATTAAAATAAAGTTAAGAAGTTATCTTTTTTTAAGTTTTCAGTTAATTTACATGCGCTGTAGTACGGGATGGTACGATATGTAGTAACTTACCAATTTGTAATAGATCAGGTTGTAATAAATAAAGAAAAAACTTTGATCTTGAAATATGATTTAGAAGGAATTTAATTAATCTGCAGTCTCTGAATACATTTCTTTTCAGCGACCATCAGCAATGTTAATGTTTCTGTTCCGAATGATACCGCGAGCTGGGTAATTGGAAACGTGAAACAATACGGCTACTATCGCGTGAACTATGACGCCATGAACTGGAAAGCACTGATCCTGCAGCTGAAGATAAATCATACGGTGATTGGGTGATACAATTAAGAGATTGCACATGTTAAAACGACATCTATCCATACTGAATCGTGGCATATTGCCGTTTGTGTTTGATATAGTTTTAAGTCCATCAAGATTTGATACATTTGATATGGCATAGCGACATGCAATAAAGTTAACATTTAATATATTTGTTTAGTCTTGCAAGGTTTAAAAACTGACATGAATTTATTGTGAAAATGTGTTATCACTGATTAACTCTAGGGGCGTCTATTTGTTACGTAACGCATTTTACGACAATATTAGATAATAGCTCCCATCTTTCGCTCGGCAGGTGAAGTGCAACGCATTATCTACTAAATAATTACATGCAGCATTCACAGCGCCATATATGCAGAAGCTCCATAAGAGTACCTCTGATGTATGGTTTATTTACTTATTTAACAGGTCATTCACCCAATCAACAGGGCCCAGATTATAAACGACGGTTGGAATTTGGCAAAGTAAGCTTGGTATCGTATTCTCATTGTAAAATTTAAGTTGCTAAGTCTGATCTTGTTTTTTGTTCATGTGTATCTTTATTAGATAATGGCTGACGGTGTAACAATACTTTCGATGTATGTCAGAGGCCTGCACTCAGATCAACATAAGCGCCAAGATGTATTTCATTGGCTTAGGAAAAAACACTGCTATGTTTTGTGTCTGCAAGAAACCCACATTCTCGTGGCATCAGATTGTATATCCCCTATTGTCGTATATACCCTCTGATGTCAAAGTGGGGCTAAACGCGGCGCGCAGCTTTTCTGCGCATGGCTCTCGCCCAATCAACAGCCTCCGTTACTAAATGAAGCGAACTTGTTGAGATTACCGAATGAGGCCGATGATTTCCGAAAAGCTCAGCGTAACTTCGGCGAGCCAATCAACATAGGCGTTGTATATCGACGAGAACGAACAGCGGCAAATCTTTATGTTACAAAGGGTGTCCTGTTTAAAAAACCGGACTGGCGTTTGTGATCTGTCCATTAAGCGAGCAAGTAAATGTACTAGAAGCCCTGGGATTTACTGCCACATATTCTGGACCTGGCGATTGCGACAGAGAAAAACTACAGGAGGGAATTTATTCATTTGTATTCTCAAGCCCCAAATTACTGTTAGACCAGGAAGAGAACCTTGATTTGCTAATTAAACACGGGAAAACCACGGCGGCTATTGTCGCCGATGAGGCTCATGCGGCGATTCGATGGTAAGTTCATAAACTTAAATAGACAGGTAAATTGTAATAATAAAATAATAATAATAAATTATCATATAAATTTTAAATATAGTACTGAAAATTGTGATAATACATTTCTTGTCATTTTTTTTTAATTCAAAGCCAATTTATTTGATAAATATTTTTAAGTTTGAGCAAATTTTAATAATATAGTTTGATAAAAAATTGGCCTTTGAAAAAAGAAAAATGAATCAATTATTATAAATTAAATCACAGTTGCTAAACTGAATCCGTTATTTTCAGACAAAGTCTTAGTATTATTTATGGTTATAACCAGGGAAACACATTTAACTGCAGATATCTTATTATCCAATATTTATACTGTGAGGGAATTAGGCCAATGATGTGTTTCGATGCACATTTCTCGTCCACCTTCTTCACTGATTGTTTTTATTACTTACTTGTTGCACATAAATACATAATAATATATACCTCGCTGAAGTTCAGCTGAGTAATTTTGGCTGAGTAATTTTTCAATATTATATATTGTGTTGACTTTGATTTGTGTTACCCTCCCTCACCGGGTTCAAAAGACCGGCGACATGAAACACGGATATCATTCGATGCACATGATCATGATATAATTTTCTGAAAGACGCACGCTTGTTGACTGCCTGGTCACATCTACCACATGCTTGATCCATTTTCCAGGGTCATTATCAATTAATGCTTAGAATAGCTCTCAGCGTGAATCAGAATGCTCCCGTCAACTGTTGTTCACAATATGACCGCCCGTCTCCACGCGGTGATCAGCTGTGATTACGTAGTCAGCCGGAAAATATAACACGCTCTTTCAGTGGCTTAGTGGAAAAGATGCAATGCGGCTGCGCGCCAGGCATTTGTATAGCGGTGAAGTCAGAGTCTGTTTACCGACGGTTTGGAGGTTACAAACTCTGACGTTGGGAGAATGGAAACCCATAGCTCTTGTCAAACTGAAGAGAAGTGGGAGGGAGAATGGGGTTATGAGACTCGCCCAGTCTACAGCCATGGAACGACAAATACGGCCGGGGTGGCAATATATTTTAAGGACAACGCGGGATTTAACCTTCATAGAACAAAAACAGATACAGAGGGAAGATACATTATCTTAGACATCACTATTGAAGACACAAGAATAACCTTGGTAAATGTTTATGGCCCAAACAAAGATAATCCTACTTTTTATACCAACCTATTTAAGGAAATAAAATTATTCGAAAATGCAAGCATATTAATCTGTGGAGATTGGAACCTTGTCCAAGACCCTAATAGAGACACTGACAATTACTTTAATTTGAATAATCCAAAATCGAGACTGGTAGTTTAGAAGAAAATAATAATCTAAATCTGTTAGATATTTGGAAGGATCATAACCCAAACACTAGAAGATTTACTTGGCGCCAGAGGTCTGCAACTGGGATAAAACAAAGTAGACTGGACTACTTTTTGGTGTCCGAAGATATGGCAGCCCTGAAAGCAAATCCAGATATTGGAATTGCTTATAGGTCTGACCATACCTGTGTTACATTGAAATGCGACTTTCAAAATATAACAAGGGGAAAGGGGTATTGAAAATTCAACTCGCAATTATTAACGATCACAGATTATGCTCAAGCGATAAAAAGTACAATTCAAGAGGCAGTTCAAGAATGCTTTTCTTCCGGAAATATTTCTGACTATTCATCTGTTCCATTAACACTGAACGATTAGGCTTTTTTCGATTCTTAAAGGTAAAAATAAGAACTGTCTCCATTAGCTTTTCTGTTAGGAAACACAAAGAGAGTATAATTACGGAAAAGAATATAGAACAGGATATATTAAAACTAGAGAAAGATATTAGTGGAAACGTGTATGGGCAAAACGAAGCAGGGAAACTTAAAGATTCACTTGATCAAGCTAAATCAGAACTTGAGACACTAAGATATAAAAAATTTGAGGGACATATAATTAGATCCAAGGCAAATTGGTGTGAAAACGGAGAAAAGAGTTCAGCGTATTTTTGTCAGCTTGAAAAAAGAAATCAAACTCTAAAAACTTTTTCAGAAATACAAAGAAAAGATGGCACGTACACTACAGATATATCTGATATTCTATCGGAAGTAAAACTATATTATGCAAGCCTGTTCTCAAAGAACTGTAACTTCGACACTTCAAAGAGAGAGGATTTTATGATGCACAATGTCAAACTCTCAGAAGTGGAAAAAATCTCTTGCGAAGGTTTATTAACTATTGAAGAGTGTAAAGAGGCACTAGACCATATGAAATCAGGGAAATCTCCTGGCTCAGATGGTCTCTCGGCCGAGTTTTATCGAGCATTTTGGGACGATGTCGGCCCCTTTCTATTCAGATCTTTAAACTATGCTTTTGAAACCGGATCACTCTCCACTTTCCAACAGCAAGGTATTATCACTTGTATACCCAAAGAAGGTAAAGATAGAAAACTCGTAAGTAATTGGAGGCCGATAACGTTACTGAATGTTGACTTTAAAATTTGTTCCTTGGCAATTGCCGACAGAATCAGAAATGTTCACGACTCCATAATAAGCGAAACAAAAAGGTTTATGAAAGGGAGATTTATAGGTGAAATAACTAGACTCATTTACGACATAATGACCTTTACAGAAGAGAATAATATTCCTGGTCTACTATTTCTTATTGATTTTGAAAAAGCCTTTGATAGCCTAGACTGGAATTTTATTATAAGGACCCTGGAATCTTTTAACTTCGGAACAAGTGTCATCAAATGGGTGGAGATCTTTCAACAAAAAAGCTGGGTAACTAACAATGGGTATCTTTCGGAGTATTTCACTATAGAACGGGGCTGTAGGCGGTGGGACCTGTTGTCTCCTTATTTATTTATATTGGCTGCAGAGATTTTGGCTATTAAAATAAAAAAAAACGATGAATATATTAAGGGCATTTGCGTTAAAAATTCAGGAATAAAAGTACTCCAGTATGCAGATGATACAACATTACTACAGGATGGGTCAGAGGAATCTTTGGCAAGAGCTATGGGTATTTTAAATGACTTCGCACAGTGCTCCGGTTTACGACTGAACGCCGGAAAATCGCAAATCATATGGATTCGTAGTCAAAAACGCAAATCATATGGATTGGTAGTAAAAAAGGAAGTCAAGTTAAACTTTGTCCTCACTTTCGGATAAATTGGGACCCGGGAGGATTTAAACTTCTAGGAATCTGGTTCAGTACTAATTTAAATGATATGATTGATATGAATTACACGGAGAAATTACGGAGTGTCAAAAAATTGCTCGGGAGTTGGTTCAAACGCACTCTCGCACCAATAGGGAAGGTGACGATTATCAAAACGCTAGTTCTCCCAATTCTTATCCGCTTATTCAGTGTTTTACCAAACCCATCTAACCACTTTTTTCAAGAAATAGAAAGAGCGTTCTGCAATTTCATCTTGAATGGGGCCCTGATAAAATAAAACGTAGAACAATTATATGCGAAAAAGACGAAGGTGGATTAGCTCTACCCAACATTCCATCCTTTGCAGCATACCTAAAAATAAAATGGATAAAGAGGTCATGGGAATTCACTGGGTTCTGCAAACAATTATTAGAGGCTACTTTTCATCCAATTGGTATCAATATCTGGGATTAAACCCACTTGCCCTGACTGAATACATAACGGGGTACAGAAATCGTTTTTGGAAGGAAGTTGTTCTTTCATGGCGTATTTGTATAGAAGGGGAATTTAAAGAAAAAAATGTGTGTAACTTCTTAGTTTATGATTTTGCTCGCCGGGAAGACTGGCTGGAAGTAAGGAAATGGCACGTACATGGTGCAAAATATATAAATGATTTAATTTCTACAGATAATACATTTTTATTGTTTAATGCGTTCAAAGCAAGGTACAATATACAAACAAATAACTTTCTCTTATATTTTGCAATTGTTAGTAACGTAAAATTACATCTTTCTTTGGAACATGAAGGATCAGGCAAGCAAATGAAAAAGCTGAGAGAGACAGAAAACCATAAAATCAGGACTAAACTGATCAATCAAAAATGCTCTAAATTTGTCTACAAACTTCTTCTAAGTGACATTAAAATAACCCCTTTGAACACCCAGATGAAATGGCAGAACGACTTAGAAAGGGAAGGAGAACGCCAAAAATCGACTGGCACAAAACTTACCAATTGGTATGGAAAACGACAACAGCAACACAACTACAATATTTTCAGTTTCAAATTGGCCATAGAATCTTAGTCACAAATAATTAATTGGAAAAATGGGGGAAATTACAATCTGCAAATTGCTCATTCTGTGAGAGTGAAAACGAAACAATCATTCACTTGTTTTGGAAATGCCACTTCGCCAAACTTGTGTGGGACAATTTTATCAAGTGGGGGACCAGCCTAAATTTGCAATGCGATAAACTGACACTCACTGAAGTCATTTTCGGAACCACAGATCGAGAGTCAGTTCTCCTAGGCCAAATGATCGTGTTGATAAAATATAGTATTTATAGTTGCAGACAAGCCTCTGGAAAGCCAAGCTGGATTGCCGCAAAAAGGTCAATTATAAAAATCAAAAACATGGAGAAAATTATCGCCACTAAAAATAACACAGTTGGGCTTTTTGATAAAAAGTGGGGAGCCCTGGCAGACATCGAAAATGATTAAAATATACACTTCTTTATTTGCTATTTGACTTTGACGACTTTTTGTCATCACATATTTGTTGGACTTACGCCCAAATTGTAACATGGTATAATTTTTTAGCAAAATGTCAATGGAAACCCGATACCTCTGTCACGTGAGGATGTAGAGGGAGTGTAAAATCGTGGCTATGGATCAATAAATGCCCACTGGTTTGTCCAGGGTTAAAAAAAAGTCTGATCTTGGTTTAGCGGCCATGGTTCAGCATTTAAGTTGACGTGTACGATTCGATATAATCGGGAGGGGGTGGAGGCATTTTCAATGGATCTGTCAGTAATTTCTGTAAGTATCACAGCTTTCGAGATAGCGTATCTAATTCCACTTAAGACGGTGCTAGGGGCCGTGTGGTTTCTTCATAGATATAAAAGCGCGGCTGAGATACCAAGACTACGTATTTGGTCTGAATGTGAGTTGCCAAGGGGCGTTCCCTTGAGTCATATGGTTGCTTTTTGGTCGCCATTCTTCTTCAGTTTATAGAACATGTCGGCGTTTAAACTTTTAGGGCAGGTATACTCGATCAACGACTGGCGTTAGGGACGGTGGAATACCTTCATAAAGAGACCGACTACGTCCCCTGGGTCGCGGCCACAGTGCAATTGAGCGCAATGGACAAAATACTGATTCAGACGGGAATTTATGGGCATTTTAAGGTATTATGCTGATCTTTTCCCCCATTCTCTTTATAGTTTATCTCATATTAATATTCGTTCACGCCTAATAACAAACTGTTCTGATGACTATTAACCAGCTTTTATGAACACTGTAATTATGAATAGTTCGCTTTTTATAATGGTAATTTATCAGATTTATCAAACAGATACCGACTTTATTTTTAGGTAACCCACAAAACTGGTACAGTTCATTGTCGACGTTGTTTTCTTAATCTCACAATTATACACAAAGCCAAGATTGGATCGTTTATATAACAACATATATAACAATTGAATATCAAGATTCCCACTAATACCGAATAAGAGTGTCAAATTCAACATCTAGTAACTAGCCAACTTTCCCAAAGACTTGTTACGTACATAATCGAACACTTTATTCAGACGACACCATTCTGAGCCCATTCAACTCCGGAAAAGGAATGATCGAGAGTCTTTGCTCCCTGTTTTGTCATCACTCTCGCGGTTGAAGTATATCCACATGATAATTGTTTTGAATCACTTTTCCAGGAATTTATGAGACGCTCGGTTTTGCCGTCATACCACGCCTTGGGGTGGAACTATACTGGTAGCTCCGATTTGGAATCGTAAGTATATTCTCCTCTCTTAATCATCTTAATTTTTTTTTCCCCAAGATGATTATATACGCTCATTTGCACCTTTGCCAGCTATTGTGGATTGCCCAACTGCAAGCTTGGTCACCAAGACAAACATTCCAAAAACAGTGATATATTCTGATTTCAAAATCTAAAAGAACAACATATTTTTCTCAACAAAGAGAATACTCAGCGTAAAATGTTTGGATGTTCGCAGTTCGCATCATCTTCTTTAACTTGTAAATTTTAAAGGATCTCAAGAAAATTCAGGTATTGGATTCTGACTGATTTCTGTGTTTCAGATTGTTAAGAAGCAAAATTATCAATCTTGCTTGTAAATATGGCCTGGAGGACTGTATAGAACGAGCTGTTCAATATTACAGCGACTGGATGAGAAGAGGGGACGACTCAAACTTGTAAGATTTGTATTCATTTGACGAATGCTTTGTGACTGAACATGTTAACATTCGGCACCTCCGGAAAAACTGGACTATTTAGAGATAAATATGTCGAAATGACTAAAACTAACGACACTTATTCTAACCTTTCGACATCATTGAGGATGAGACGTTTAAGGATCCATGACAGGCTTCCAAAATTCGAAAAAGTTTTTTTTCCAAATATAAAACTTCATAATCAACTTTATAGGTTGGTGAAAAACATTTAAAGAAAAAATTCCTCATACTAAAATTATAGTTTTAATTTGGGCTGTCAGACAAGACGTTTGAAGATACCCACTTAAGAGTGGATTAGTCAGTGAGCACCGCAGGTCATCCGAGCATGATTATTTGTCACATGGTGAACAGCTGATCAAGTATTTAACTTTCTTCAAACTTTTGAACAAATAATATGGAGAATTAAGTAAGATTTAGACTGAGTTATAAGTCACTTCGTTGATTAAACTACCTGCCATAAATTGAAGGTATTCGCGGCTCTTCGATAGCTTTGCTCGTTTTCTGTAAATTTTTTTACCGCGCTTTTCAGATTGACCTTCCATGCTCTGTTCCTATGCTGTTATCGGTAAAGTCTTTCAATTTGGACACATCGCTGTACATATGAAGAACTGAATAATCATGACTCATTTTTTGGCAAATTTTATCCAGTTATCCATAATGTTAGTTGAAGGAGTCGAGATTTTCAGGTTTTTCGAATTATTGAATTTTGAACTATCATAGTCATTTCTAGTAAGAAATATACAAAAATGAGGCATTTTTAGTTTGTTTGAAAAGTTTAATACAAGGATCTGAAAGTTCGAATACTTTTGATGTATACTTCATAAGCTATTAGCGAGGATAACTGGAGGCTAAAATTTCACAAACCGCTCCATTCAAGCTCAAATATTTCAGTTGAACAAAATTGTCACTTAATTATAATTCCCTGAAGGAATAGCTTTCAGGAAAAGTTTGTTTCACTCATATGGTGACAGTTAGTTTGGTTGGTGGAGGAAGTCGGAGTACCCAAACTTTCACAGATGGACCAGCTTGGCTCAACCCGTTAGCTTTCAGGAATGCGCTTGTAGTTTACTTATTGCAAACTAAAAGAGCACAAACTGAATACGTTGGTGAAAATCTCATCGCCAGGGATCCTAGGAAAACGATAAAATAAAACGCACCAATGATATATAAAACCTACAGAATTATGGTGTTGTATCGTTGAGAAATACAGCGTATTTCACCACTTGTATCTGAAATGATTATTAGTCAGTATCGTCAGCGATCGTCAGAAAGGAGGATAACAAATCGTTTAAAATCGTTTCGTTGGCTCTCTGGATTACTCTTCTATATAGGATTCATTATTTGGTTCAGAAGCTTAGTCAATTCATCCCTGATACTGCACAACATCAGCAACGTTATGGAATCGTCGCTTTTAACTGAATCTAGCAGTGTTTTGAATATGATCCAATATGGGATCCTAGGTTATGATGATTTTTTTTTTTTTTTGCTGCGGCACAAATAAATATGCTTTACAAGCCAGATCTTAAGTCCATGCCTTGCTAAATATGAAAGAAGATGGGCCATGGCACGGGGAGTGAGAAGAATATGGGAAATATAATCACTGATGCGTATAGACTGTCTTGGAGTTTGATGCTGTTCCTGCAAACTATTAAATTCGTTGCAGGTTCTCTTTAACTAAAATTCAGCAGTGAAATCGTTCGTTCGTGTTTTGTAGCATCCAGCCAGACATCAGAACGTCTATTTACTGCACGGCCATACGATATGGCAGCGACCGAGAATGGGAATTTGCGTATAGGAGGTACAAGGAGGAGAATTCGGCCACGGAAAAGGAGAGGCTACTCGCCGCTATGGCATGCTCGAGAGAGACCTGGGTCCTGAGCAGGTATAACGGTATTAAACTGAATAAAATTCAATCTGTTCATTTCTAGTATCCACCTATCATGCAATGGTTTTGAGGATTGGGACTGTGTTTGCCTTCTTGTTGTCTTCCAGCCATCATTCACCAGTGCTACCTATGTCCATTGGGTGTTCCAGTCATCCGCCGCCTGTGTTACCTACGTTCATTGGCTGGTACCTCGCAATCCCCCCATCACACACACACACCAGAAATTCTCTTCACACATAGCTGCCTCAAAATATGGCAAAAAACTAATCAGAAGAAGGATGTAAGAGGCAGGGACCGATCATAAACACACCTGCACATTCAAAGTGACCGGGTTTGTTTTGATTTATAACACACGTTATCCGATCAGGTGTGTGGAGATACTTACACGTTTCTATAGTCAGTCAATCAAATATTTATATCATGGTCTTCCTGTGGCTTTGTTAGATCTTATTCGATCATGATGGTGACTCCTTATCCATGCCTACCAGACATGGGCGATTTGGGTCTGTCCCAGCTGGGCGAGGGAATTTCGCCTCTCCCTATTCATTCTCATTACCCCTTGGGATAAAGGGCTGGAATTTTCCATACTATATATCTCGGTAAAGCTCGCACGAAAATGTAAAAAAAAAAATATAAGAGGACTCCCACGAGGACAATAACAATTAATTTTCCGATGATAGTCCCAAATTCATGCCAACAAGTTTCGCGGAAATGTCAGAAAGTTTTCGATATCTTGGGGTTTTTTTCGTTCTTGAGCTGCGGTCAAAAGTTTGATAGGCCGGGGGCCATAATGACTAGATTAAGTTGTGAAGGTTTGTGTGAATTTTATTTCAGTCAAAGGAAAATTTTGTTTGTCTGGATCAAGATTCCAATCTTATTTCCTTCAGGCGACGAGCGGTATTACGCCAGGAGATCTGTTGGCATAGAAGGCCTTCGCCCATTCACTCCATTTCACTCCTAATAAAATGTTCTTGATTTGGAAGAGAATCAGAGATGTGGACACTTCCCTCCCTTTCCATTTCAAAATACTAACCACATTATTGTTGATTTGGAAATATAGGTTCTAACTTCACCTTCAATGACGTGAATTTATACAATTCTCGATTATGCTTCGAATGTAACAAAACAATTGAAAACTACCACGATTCAAAAGATCCTGACTGCATAGCATATTATTGCAGATATTTGGAACTGGCAGTGACCCCAGCGGAAGTCCGCAAACAAGACGCTGTCAACACCATCGTCTACATTTCTCAGAATCCCATTGGTCGATCTCTCACCTGGTCCTTTGTCGTCGAGAGATGGAAATACGTCATGGAAACGTGAGTTCAATACAACGTCTACGACTGAATCATTTCGGAAGCTTTCGTGTAATTTTTATTAAAATGCGAACTATAGTACCCATCACACCTTCTCTCTCGCTATATGCCACGAGTTCGATGGTCTGTCCAAAATGTCATTCAGTACTACAACTTGACCGTCTCGCCGTAGCGCTCGCCGTCTTCTCTTTCTCGTCGTGGTAAAAGAAGGGTAATTTTAGCGGCAACATTTCGTCTGGACGAAAGACGGATTTCTATCATTCGTTCAACGGTGTTTGTCTCAAGTTCTCAAAACGGTGATACTATTCTCTTTCCCTGCATGTCTTTCTCTCGTTTGTCTGCACTCTTAACAGACAGTCCACCAAGTCGAGTTCATGCCTTACACACCGCGCCATAGAAACATGAACGGCGTCACGTCTTTGACGCTTTGTTGGTGTTCATCTTTGTCCAGAAGGTGATCCAAACTAGATACTTCCTGTGCGGGAAATAACTCGGCTTTCTAAGGTCTTTCTTTTGACTTGACGCGATCGCAAGCGTTCGAGTGCATAAGGCCGTCTTCCAAAGATCCTTCCTCCGTCGTATCGTAGGGTATGAGTTTTCTCCAGTATTCTCTTTCGTCTCACGAATACGATACTTCGAGAATTTGGCTTTTTTTCGTTCTCTGCTAATATTTGATTTTCGATCTCGTCTGGCGTGTGACCTCTGTTAAAAAATGGAATCACTGCGGGTCTACAAACTCGTTTTCACCAAAACAGTAATATCTGGATACTTTAGTCATGAAATCGTCCACACGTTTCACAACAGTATCTATAGGTGTTGCTAATCCATCTTCGTAAAATATAAATCGATCATACACATACCCCTCAAAACGTCATTTATCGTGTGTATTTCTACCGGTAACTCGTTGCAACCGTTGAATACTAATGGCAAAAATCTCGTCAAATCGTTAGTTCACGACTGGTCTATGCGATTAATGGCCGAGAAAATTTCCAGACGTTCCTATTTCCTCGAAAGAAGTGATATTGTAAATCTTCCATGGATCTAGCAAGAATGGCAGTGATGGATGGGAGAATCAGGCAGGTGTAATAGTTAACGAAATCACCATTGTCGTATTCTTCTTCGATCGCATCGTACATGATATTCAGATTTTCGTAATATGGAGAGATCAATTTCATTCCACGAACGTCCCAATATTTCAAGTTCGATCGTTTGCATGAGTCACCATTCGTTCCTGATCTCTAAAACTGTACAAGCGAGCTAAACACCATACCTCATCTCGAGACATATCGAGTATAAATCTACCTTGAATTTACCCAATAAAAACCCATCGATTAAAAAGATGTAAACTTCTTCCTATAACATTAAGCTAGAGAAAGAAACATTAATTCCGTCACATATTATTATTTATATAAATTTCGCATTTATAGGCAGAGAATACTTTTTGATACAGTATGACGAAAAAGAAACGATGAACGATATATATCGTTTTCCAATTTGTTTTATATAACTTTATAACGGATCGATAGCTCGTCTCATTGCATTCGGTATCATTTCGTCAGGACGATCTTCAGAAGAGAATTTCGATTGACCATTATTATTCTGGTAGTCTTCACCATCTTTATCATCGTCGACGTCGCTTCGTTCGTGCTCCCTTCGTCGTTTTCCTCGGTCGTGTCGATGTCGTAATCTCCATTATCGGATGAGCTACCTTCTTCGTCCAAAGACTTTCATTGGCGAGTTTTATCTCATGATCTCGTTCAACTGTTGCGGCTAGATTGATGGTGTTCAAAGTGGCCCACGTCTGTGCTTTCAACGCATATGCCGCTGTGGAGCCCAAAGATTCTGCGCCTTTCTTACGCGTATTGATAGAGGGAAATATACAAGCTTCTGGTCCGTCATTTAATATTCAGCCATCGTCCATTAAAGGATTTCCGCGTCCATAATCCAAAGACCTAATTCATATAATTGCATTCGCACCAAATTTTTAACTAAATTAATTTAACTAATATTCGTTTCAGAAGAGTACGATATATTTCGCTGAGAACATCAATCGCATTTCTCGGGAAACTCTTCGGTCATTAAACTGGATTGGGCCACGTCGAGATATCGCTGGCCTGGCACGAATCCGCACAGTAAAACGAACGTCGATTCAGCCGATCTCGCCCTGGCTTTATCGACTTCCAACTTTGCTTTTAATTCATCCATTTTTACACTGATTGTCTGTAACGCCTTGCGAGTCAAGAGATGGTCTTTCTTTCACGACACAAGTCGTGTCGAAGTGAACGCTCTGTGAATAGTCCGTCAATAATCACCTGATCAACGAAGTTCTGGCCAAGGCAAAAATCTGTACACAAATATTACCAGCGTTGAAGAAGCTAGCAAGTTCTTCTCGACGCACCGGAAGATCTGCGATGTCATCCTTTGGGAAAAAGGTTCAATTCTTTTAACGGATGTGTAGTTTTCTTACTTTTAACTCATTTCACATCGCTAGAGATTTAGAAAGGTCATCTTTAAGACGAAAAACGATTTAACTGAAGAACAGAATTTTTCAATGTCCGCTTCGTCTAAATTGTCTTTCGATAAAAAAATCTGATGAACGGTGTCGTTCGTGCATTGTACCTTTGCTTTGAAAGCGGCTGTTCTGGTTAACTTCCTTAATCACTCGAGCTACCTTGACTACTCTCCGGAAACTTCTCCGCGTTTGGTTTTTCCCCATATAGTCGGAGACGATTTACCACGAGACGTCTTCTTTTTCCCCCTTCCTTTTCTTAGTTGACGAACATGGAAAAGTTGTTATATGTCGAGAAGAAGGCATAGTAGCCAGTCTGTAACTATCAAAAGGCTGATTCGCGACATATAGAACGATTCTAACTGTAGCTGACCGGCAAGTAAGAAAGAAACGATGTATATTTAGTGGTTGGAGAACAACGCGTCTTCTTGTATTATCTATCTGATTTCCCATTGGTCGAGTCGGCGATAAGCCTTTTCGTTTCGTGTTTTCTTGTTCTTCTTAGTTTTCTCCGACGTTTATCCGTGTTGTATCTATTGTCGATTTTCTTCTGCGCGTCATCTTAGGAAAAGGACAAAAGAAAGAAGCGATAGCCGGACACTTCAAAGTTCAAGAAAGATGAAAATAAAGCCGTCATAATTTCTGTATCGGAATCGACGAATATATCTGTCACGATGACTATGCATCATTTCGAAGGCGGCTATTTCTTTGAAGAAAAATCTTTTACTCATCATATTGCCCAATGATTTGGCTCGAACCATATATATTTCGCTGTATTAATGTCCGAAAACGAACGGCGATAAGGGATTGAGCAGTACCTACAATGAACAATGCGATATCAAGCAGTACTGTTTCTCATCGAAAGTAATAAATTAAACATAAATATGTTAATAACTTCACGCAACGGTGTTCATGAAAAGGTCACGAAAAAGACGAATGCTCAATTTCAAACGTCCATCGAAGCTGTTTTACATCACTTCACATTATAAAACGCATTTTGTGCAAAATTGAATAGATTAATTTTTTATTCCACTAACGTAACAGCTAAAGGAGTTTGGCCTATCTAAACGTAACTACTCCTGTGCCATGACCACAGGCCCTCAAAGCAAGAGTTTTGGGGGTGTGGGCGGTGGTATTGGGGTGAAGTGTCGAAATATGGGGTCTCTATACATAACCCCATGCTTTATATAAAAATATCTATTTTAGAGGGCCTTTGGCCATGACCAATCAACTTGAGTCATAATACCTCTTCCTCGAGTCAGATTTTCGGACAGTATTCATGTCTAAGCGCATACCGTCGGAAATGACATCATTAATATTAAAAGCAAAATTGGTAGATCGTTTCGATCACTTTTCAGTTCTGTCTTATATCTCGGTTGACCATAGCGATAAAAATATTGTTATAGAGATTATTTTCTCAGTTGATAGGAGTGAGCATACGAAAAGTAATTCGCCCATGTGCAAATGTACAAGTAACTTAACACATTGTTTAATTACATATGAATATATTTGAAAGTCTACTTCTTTTTAGATATGGATCAGGGCTGTTTTCCTTCTCAACCTTGATCAGCGGAATAACGGACTCATTCAATACGGAAATGGAATACAAACAGGTGAATATGTATCTCAATTAATTTACATTCCAAATATCCACACAGACCAGGACAATTAGACCTGACGGTCAAGGGAACATTTGCACTGGTGGATATTTCTCTGAAGTGAATACTTTCTGGATAAAATAATATCTGTTAGAGGATATTCATAAACACATGTGCCTGTATATGTTATGTTACGGACTCGAATTGAAGGTCGGCGACAGTAATACAAATTGTATGGAATAATTCAACACGATTCAGTTTATCTCAGTAGTGAGTGTATACCATACTTACAACGGTGTGTACGACTAAAAGTGGATGTTTCTAATTTTCACCCCTCGCAATGCAGGTAGATAGTAGTATATAAACAGCAAATTGAGTCCGATTTAACGGCAGATGGCCGCCAGACCGCATCACCGCGGAAGAATATCAGAACCGGAAGTGACGTCACGAGACTGGTGGCGCCCCCTGGCGGCCATCTGCCGGTAAATCGGACTCAATTTGCTGTTTATATACTACTGTTGACTCTTGCACAATCTCTTCGAATATTTCGCAGTCCAATACGATACTGAAGTGGTATATAAAACAATTTGAAGTGTTACATTTCACACTAATAATGTTCTATTACTACTTATAATATACTTTACTTTACTATACATGTGCAGAGTTTCCAATTCTTTTTGTCAAAATTTACGCTGTTTTCGTGTCTTGAATTTCATGAAATACAAGTTCCACCATCATGGCATACGTGTGGTGTCATCAGGGCCTCTAATAAAATTGTGTCTGCATTTTGTAGTATACAGCTTGACCCAAATACATAAGTTTGAAAGTTTCAAGCCCCTAGCCCCAAGAGTAAAGAAAATATACAGCATCCCCCCTTCAACCAGAAAGATCTGCTCGGTAACCTCATAGCCCTGGTAGAGTTCAAAAACTCTTTGACAATACTTTTGTTCAATTTCAGCTTGTCAACTTTATGATAGAAAATCCAGACCAGGCTACCGGAAGTCGTTCTCTGTTGCAAGCTGTCGAAAAAACATTGGCAAGCATCCATTGGTTGAGAAATAATAAAAATGCTGTCTCTGGTTGGCTGAACGAACAACTGCGGAGCAGATGAGACTTGGGCCAAGGCCGACTGGAAAACGGAAAAGACCACGGTTTTCAGGGACGAATCTTGATGCGAGGCTAATGTTTAGTACACCATATCACGGCCGATTGCTGACGAGCTGTTCCAATAAATGTCCTTATTCAGATCTCAAATTCTTGGAATCATTAACCTGCCAGACGGAGGGTCCTTTCCTGGAATATTCTTTAAATATTTCACAATTAACTGGCATCCTTCCGAATCTTATTATATTTTCAGTATATTTTGAGAAATAAATTAGCTGTTCGATTCGGCCACACCAAATTCAGACTATTCTGATATAATTTGTTGGAGTTGTCGCATAACAGTGTCATTATAAATGCGCTCGTGCTCGCTGTTCCCTCCGTGCGTATGGAGAGTTGTCTTACACAGGCAAGTTTTCACAGACATGTACCGTGCTGTAGGCTAATGAATGATACTGCACGGAAAGGCCCACCATACATTTTAGTACTGAGCTGTAACTGAACAGTTCATGTGTGGGAATCACAGCTCAGAACTGCACTGCACTGAACTGAGCAGTACATGTCAGTTAGCAACAGCCTGATCCCAAGAGGTATCTGAGTAGTACTGCACAGTAACAGGTTGGGCGGTTACTGTTCATGCAGTACTGTTCAGTCAAGTTCCTTGTGGTACTGAATGGTATCCTGTTAGTACTGACCAGTTACTGAGTGGTGCTGTGTGAATACTGGTCCTGTTCAGTGGCCATTCCTTGTGGTTACCATTCAGTTACCACACGGTACCAACATGTGAAATTTTGGCTGTGTAAACGAGCACCTCGACCCATTGCATCCAGAATACGATGTCACATCAGCTCCTGACCAAGTGCAAGCGAGAACATGATGACAAGGGTTCAATGTAGATTCAAAAATTCCATCTGCTAATATATTTCCACACTATAAAATCCATAATCTTCAGGTTATCCTGTTTGCCATGACTTTGTGGTATAACTTATATGTGGTCTCATTCCACATCCTTGAATTTGAGTGGCGGACGCTTTTTGGGCCGCACTGACCTTGACTCTTGGCCTGAATAGAGTTTGGGTGAAGTATACCGAAAAGTTGGTACCAATCCATAAAGTGGAACCGAATGTGTTGCACACACAGGCAAAACATGCTAACAGACAGACGAACTGGTAAACAAACATATTTAAAAAAGAATAGGCTTTTCGAGTATAAATCCCCGTAACCGAATCTGTAGCAGGGACAACTGTTAACAATGATTTCAATTTTTCCTGATAGCGACCTTCACGTTTAACCTCAAAGGCATCTACTTTGTATTAAAATTTATACTGTATCACATCCCTAAGCTGGATGCGCAGTGCAGACATTACGATTTTAAATGATTTCCTGAACAAGAGTGACCTTGACCTTTGGCCGTTTAACCTCTATTTTTGGTACTCCAGCATGTATCGTCCAATGTATCAACTTTAAATAAATCATGATGCAAATTTCAATCATTTCGTGCTTATTAGGCATTGACATATCCTTTTCCCTTAATGTATCAACTCACAAAATTGCGACGGTATGTAGAAAAGTCGTAAGTGATACAGACCGAACATGAACGAACGGATGAACAGACGGGCGGCTAAATATACGATCGGACGTAGGACGCCATCATATAACATTTTCGATTTTGGCAGGCACATACAAACGTTTGCCATCTGAATGGCTGAAAACAAGAAATTGGTACCCATAGCCATTAGCAAGAACCCAACTGCGATTTTGACATCCTCTGCATATTCTATTAACAATACAGCAATGTCAAAATAATTTCCATTTGACTATTCCTGGTATATTCCTAGAAATAATAGTGTTTGGTGCACGTGAACAGCTAATCATTCTATTCCAGCTGTTTTAATAATAGTTTGTGGAAATTGCGGTTGTGAGAAAAGACTACAAAACTTCGCATTGATCGTATATAAATTTATTCTGTGTATATATTCCTATCCGAGTTGCATATTATTATCTCAAATCTCTTTGTTCTAGTGTTTCCGGGTTTACATGGGCCAAGAGCAGCCTGGTTAAACAATGGACTGATAAGAAACGACATTTATGTGTGCGAGGATACGATGTTAAATCAATGAATAATGAATTTACTACGGGGTTGGATGCTGCGAACGTACTTCATTTGGTCGATCAGCCTAAGAGCGAGTCTCCGCTCCCAAGAAGCTATAGAAATGCTTCGTTTGGCTCTTTTCTATGAGCGACGGATCCGAGGAAAATGACAGACAAATATTAAATTTCAAAATCAGAGCTATGATGTTTCTGTTATAAATTGAGAATATATAAGTTCTAAGATGTTCATTAAATTGCATCATCACACATGGTCACCGCAATATTGAGAAACGGCTTGGCTTAGGAACCTTCCGACCATTTGCAAGAGAATAAGTAATGTCTCCACAACATCTTAAGTAAATATCTACATCAATATGTACAACACAGTAGGCCTACAATTCTTTGAAGTAATCAGTATACATCAGCATTGACGTCAGACCACATTAGGGACACTATAATATGGTAAACAGATATGGTCGTTCAGCAACCACCCCCCCCCCCCCCACCATTTTATCACAGCAGATCATGCCATAAAGAACAAAACCCTGTTTATATTACCCAGGGGTTTTTTAAAGACCGCTTTAACTCGCGACCCAACAGACTGGGGAATATAATTTGTATCAACAGTAACTGACTGTTGGCCGTTTGTTTAAAAGTTGTGGTGGCTACAACAAACATGTACCTGTATTCACTTATTTCAGCGCTGTATTCAAAGGTACGCCTTTCCATGCAAGTGAACCCGTTTTCAAACTTCATCAACATAATCTGAGGAAAGCTTATCTAGTTTGCTTTTGCAAAGCTGGGTTAGGGTTACATCTAGGTTAGGGTTACATCTAGGTTAGGGTTACATCTAGGTTAGGGTTACATCTAGGTTTCTTGTGATTATCTTTACGGTTATTGTTACAGTCTTTTATATATATAATAGAACGCGCGTGTGGTGTAATGGTAAGCACACCTGTCTGTCGGGATAGAGGTCGCATATTTCATCCAGCTTATTAATGTGCTTATTTTTCTTTTTTAGTTTTGTTATGTGGTCAGGACAAATGCAACAGTTGTTACGATGGCCTAAAGTAGACACAGCCGATCAAGATCATCTATCAGCCAATCAAATGCTCTGCCTAATTGTTACGAGAGGCTGGCCTCCAGCCAGTCAGAAATAATCTTTTCGTTCTGATCCATCCAATTTATATTGCCCTTTGTCCTCTCCACAGACTGTCTAAAAGCACGGGTAGCGGTTCCTTGATCAGGGTGATTATCCATGAACGATTCCAACTGCAATAGCGAAAAAAAAAGAAGAAAAGAAGAATTTCAGTTGATTAAAGTAAATGCAGTTAAGGGATGGTAGTCAGTAGTTCTCTTCCAGATTCGAAAATGTGACTGCGTCGGATGCTTGGTTGAACATGATGTATGAATCGTTGTTCCAGCTCCTTTTAAGCTTACATTAATTCAAGTGCTCGCTGGCTTAAACTAAAACACTATGCTCCATTACAATGATGAGATTATTATATTAGGCAATGATGCTTAACAACATCATCTTTTCGTAGCTCTGTTAAATTTATTTGGGAGTGCAACCGCTACAATGTGTAAATTTGGTCAAACAAATACCGTAGTCATGTTTTGTCTTAAGCTTAGTGTGCAAGATCTTTGTCGCAACGTTTCATAACTTATGTTTTATCCCGCATAACCCGGGGCTAGAGGCCGTATAAACACATGTACTTCAAGATCCTCATGGTGCTGATATGACCAGTCACAATCAAAGCTTGACTGAGATACATCATTCTCTAGAAGCGCCAGACCCGACATTCAATATTCAGCCGTCGCCCACAAACGAATTTCCGCAGCAGTAAGCGAAAGACGCATATCGTATTACAGATTCAAATGCGTATGATGGATTTCAACACAAGATGGTTTCCTAGACGAGGAAGCGGTGAACAGTTTCCAATGGTGTCAGCAAGACATGGTGATGTTCATTGACCCTAAACACTAAATATAATTCTATATCCCGAAATTTCCAAGTCGTTCGCTTTCATCGTGACTGCTCATTTGAACACCATGGAGAAGTAATACACATGATATTCAGACGGCTCCTATATCCTGGTTAAGTGGAATTAGACACAAGTTACTAAACGTAGCTTCAGAGATCTTGCACGCTACAATCGTATTTTGCCGTCGGTGTACGATATTTATAAAAGAATTGCATCCACTGTCGACCATTTGGCGCTATACTGCCTCTGCGGGTTAGAGTCCCCTCTAGGACTATTTCCTGTGCTTATCAAGTGTTATTTATCGTGTTAATAATTGGATATTAAGATGCAATGTTCTGCAATCGAATATAACTGTTATCAAAATGATCATCGTACAGTATTTGTGAGTCACGTATTAGCGATTATTTTTCCACAGGATGAGGAGAGTGGATGCCCGAGTCTCATCTGCCTTTCAAAAGATAATTATAATCGGTATCGTCGTACAATACTCACCTGTTGTAAATCCAGAGCTGAATTAAAGTTACTCGTTATACCAGTAATTAACGAGGTGAAAGTAAAAATTCCGGAACCATACCTAAAACGGAAGGAAGCATACTTTTACAAAATAAAAATGAAAATTCCTTGAGTAAGCCCGGAGTAATTTCATCAGATTGTCTATCATGCATTGAAATGATTCACATGACATTGATATCCAACCATATGCGAATAAGTTCCATTTTTCATCCCAACGGGTAACTAAGATCTATTGTTGACATACCTTTTTGATAGGATTAAGGAAAGAGAAAAATATAATTGTTGCGTGCATGAGAACTACTAGGCATGAGGTACGTGAGTATGCATTAAATTATTCGACAAGCAAACTTGGATCAGCCTATGATCAGAATACTTTTACTCATTCCAGCTAATTAAATCTATGCTTTACGTTGGGAGCAATAAATATGCGAACTGAGTTTCAGTAGGCGATGAAAATGTGTTTTTGGAAAATATTTTTCAACCGATTGAGGAATAACAAAGCTACTTTGATTTGATTTCATCCCATCGTTCCTGGACGAATCTCCAGGCTAAATATCGTCCGGCCGGATTTCTAGATACGTGAACAATAGTTCGAGCTGCGTCCTGGGTTCGAATCTCTTCTGTCATCATAGTTCGTTGCAGGTATCTGAAATTTACAAAAGTATAATCCTGTGTACCACTACGCTGGGTTACATTGATGATATTATTGTGTTCAGCAATGAAGTTGAATGGCATACGGTTCACTTATGGAGAAGAACATTAGCTCCGACCTAGAATAATGGCGACTTGGTTTGTCCTGGTTAACGGTCGGATGGATGTATGTTTGTACCTACTTGTGGACTGCGTAGTTAGATTAATAATATTTCTTAATGCATGCGAGATGAAAAACTGAGGCAAATGGCCACTATCTGTTGTTCATTGAAATAGTGAGTAAATGATCTAGTTCCCCTGTAACTTACCGTCCAAGAATCCAAGTTTCTTTGGTACACGACAAAGCTTGCAGCAATCTCTGTTTTTCTGAGGCCAGATTAGACTGTTTATAGATGCTGTAAGTGAAGTCCCACTCAGCGAGTCCTCCATGACGAATGGCTGTGCAATACACGGTCTCCTTCTGCCATGATTCGATCCTGGGGACGAAAGAGTGAACTATTCATTTTGGAAATCCATAACCAGAATCGTCTTGTTCGACAATATAGCGCAAGCTGTAGACCGAGTCGACCATTCTTAATCCGTGTAATTACAAGTCCGACATCCAGTAGGCAGACATCGTCTAATGAATTTCCGTGTCAATAATCGAACGGTTTTTTGTACATGACACTAAACTGTGTACCCAATCTAGTTTCTTGTAAGAGAATAGTGGGCAGCAGTTTTCAAGTACCGGTACACTTGTCAGACATAATGGCGTCCTTACCGTCGGATCCGTACTATATCACTCACATACATTCTTGTATATAAATAAATTTCCAACTCGCATTCTAGTATATAATAGACCTACAGAAACTCTGTCATTGGCTGGAAGTTCTTCCAAATTCTTCAGGGGCCAATAAGAATCCTAGATTTCTTTGTGAAACTTTGAATTAACCACTCAAGTGCTTTGCATCCCATGATGCAGTCACGCTTTAATTATATGCCATAGTATCCACAATATACTTACGGGTTTGATTATATGCCACAGTATCCACAATATACTTACGGGGTTGATTAAAAGCCATAGTATCCACAATATACTTACGGGTTTGATTATATGCCATAGTATTCACAATATACTTACGGGTTTGATTATATGCCACAGTATCCACAATATACTTACGGGTTTGAATCCACAATATACTTACAGGTTTGATTATATGCCACAGTATCCACAATATACTTACAGGTTTGATTGTATGCCACAGTATCCACAATATACTTACGGGTTTGAATCCACAATATACTTACAGGTTTGATTATATGCCACAGTATCCACAATATACTTACAGGTTTGATTGTATGCCACAGTATCCACAATATACTTATGGGTTTGAATCCACAATATACTTACAGGTTTGATTATATGCCGCAGTATATATCAGCAGCATATAGGTATTCCAATGGGTACTAATTGTGCACCCCTGTTGGCTGACCTATATCTGTTCTCTTATGAATATGACTATATGCAGGCGCTTTCAAAAACCGATTCATTCAAAGCCCGTTCCTTCTCATTCATCAAACGCTATATAGACGATCTTCTCGCTGTGGATAATCGCTATATAAATGACGCAGTGAAGGATATATATCCACCTTCACTGGATTTGAAGGAAACTACAGATAGCCCTACAGGCACATCATATTTAGATCTCTATCTCTATAAAAATGAAGCGGGCATTCATCGTCTAATGAATTTCCGTGTCAATAATCGAACGGTTTTTTGTACATGACACTAAACTGTGTACCCAATCTAGTTTCTTGTAAGAGAATAGTGGGCAGCAGTTTTCAAGTACCGGTACACTTGTCAGACATAATGGCGTCCTTACCGTCGGATCCGTACTATATCACTCACATACATTCTTGTATATAAATAAATTTCCAACTCGCATTCTAGTATATAATAGACCTACAGAAACTCTGTCATTGGCTGGAAGTTCTTCCAAATTCTTCAGGGGCCAATAAGAATCCTAGATTTCTTTGTGAAACTTTGAATTAACCACTCAAGTGCTTTGCATCCCATGATGCAGTCACGCTTTAATTATATGCCATAGTATCCACAATATACTTACGGGTTTGATTATATGCCACAGTATCCACAATATACTTACGGGGTTGATTAAAAGCCATAGTATCCACAATATACTTACGGGTTTGATTATATGCCATAGTATTCACAATATACTTACGGGTTTGATTATATGCCACAGTATCCACAATATACTTACGGGTTTGAATCCACAATATACTTACAGGTTTGATTATATGCCACAGTATCCACAATATACTTACAGGTTTGATTGTATGCCACAGTATCCACAATATACTTACGGGTTTGAATCCACAATATACTTACAGGTTTGATTATATGCCACAGTATCCACAATATACTTACAGGTTTGATTGTATGCCACAGTATCCACAATATACTTATGGGTTTGAATCCACAATATACTTACAGGTTTGATTATATGCCGCAGTATATATCAGCAGCATATAGGTATTCCAATGGGTACTAATTGTGCACCCCTGTTGGCTGACCTATATCTGTTCTCTTATGAATATGACTATATGCAGGCGCTTTCAAAAACCGATCCATTCAAAGCCCGTTCCTTCTCATTCATCAAACGCTATATAGACGATCTTCTCGCTGTGGATAATCGCTATATAAATGACGCAGTGAAGGATATATATCCACCTTCACTGGATTTGAAGGAAACTACAGATAGCCCTACAGGCACATCATATTTAGATCTCTATCTCTATAAAAATGAAGCGGGCATTCATCGTCTAATGAATTTCCGTGTCAATAATCGAACGGTTTTTTGTACATGACACTAAACTGTGTACCCAATCTAGTTTCTTGTAAGAGAATAGTGGGCAGCAGTTTTCAAGTACCGGTACACTTGTCAGACATAATGGCGTCCTTACCGTCGGATCCGTACTATATCACTCACATACATTCTTGTATATAAATAAATTTCCAACTCGCATTCTAGTATATAATAGACCTACAGAAACTCTGTCATTGGCTGGAAGTTCTTCCAAATTCTTCAGGGGCTAATAAGAATCCTAGATTTCTTTGAGAAACTTTGAATTAACCACTCAAGTGCTTTGCATCCCATGATGCAGTCACGCTTTAATTATATGCCATAGTATCCACAATATACTTACGGGTTTGATTATATGCCACAGTATCCACAATATACTTACGGGTTTGATTATATGCCACAGTATCCACAATATACTTACGGGTTTGAATCCACAATATACTTACGGGTTTGATTATATGCCACAGTATCCACAATATACTTACGGGTTTGATTATATGCCACAGTATCCACAATATACTTACGGGTTTGATTATATGCCATAGTATCCACAATATACTTACGGGTTTGATTATATGCCATAGTATTCACAATATACTTACGGGTTTGATTATATGCCACAGTATCCACAATATACTTACGGGTTTGAATCCACAATATACTTACAGGTTTGATTATATGCCACAGTATCCACAATATACTTACAGGTTTGATTGTATGCCGCAGTATCCACAATATACTTACGGGTTTGAATCCACAATATACTTACAGGTTTGATTATATGCCGCAGTATATATCAGCAGCATATAGGTATTCCAATGGGTACTAATTGTGCACCCCTGTTGGCTGACCTGTATCTGTTCTCTTATGAATATGACTATATGCAGGCGCTTTCAAAAACCGATCCATTCAAAGCCCGTTCCTTCTCATTCACCAAACGCTATATAGACGATCTTCTCGCTTTGGATAATCGCTATATAAATGACGCAGTGAAGGATATATATCCACCTTCACTGGATTTGAAGGAAACTACAGATAGCCCTACAGGCACATCATATTTAGATCTATATCTCTATAAAAATGAAGCGGGCATTCATCGTCTAATGAATTTCCGTGTCAATAATCGAACGGTTTTTTGTACATGACACTAAACTGTGTACCCAATCTAGTTTCTTGTAAGAGAATAGTGGGCAGCAGTTTTCAAGTACCGGTACACTTGTCAGACATAATGGCGTCCTTACCGTCGGATCCGTACTATATCACTCACATACATTCTTGTATATAAATAAATTTCCAACTCGCATTCTAGTATATAATAGACCTACAGGAACTCTGTCATTGGCTGGAAGTTCTTCCAAATTCTTCAGGGGCCAATAAGAATCCTAGATTTCTTTGTGAAACTTTGAATTAACCACTCAAGTGCTTTGCATCCCATGATACAGTCACGCTTTAATTATATGCCATAGTATCCACAATATACTTACGGGTTTGATTATATGCCACAGTATCCACAATATACTTACAGGTTTGATTATATGCCACAGTATCCACAATATACTTACAGGATTGATTATATGCCACAGTATCCACAATATACTTACGGGTTTGAATCCACAATATACTTACAGGTTTGATTATATGCCACAGTATCCACAATATACTTACGGGTTTGAATCCACAAAAAACTTACAGGTTTGATTATATGCCACAGTATCCACAATATACTTACAGGTTTGATTATATGCCACAGTATCCACAATATACCTACAGGTTTGATTGTATGCCACAGTATCCACAATATACTTATGGGTTTGAATTCACAATATACTTACAGGTTTGATTATATGCCACAGTATCCACAATATACTTACGGGGTTGATTATATGCCACAGTATCCACAATATACTTACGGGTTTGATTATATGCCACAGTATCCACAATATACTTACGGCTTTGAATTCACAATATACTTACGGGTTTGATTATATGCCACAGTATCCACAATATACTTACGGGTTTGATTATATGCCATAGTATCCACAATATACTTACGGGTTTGATTATATGCCATAGTATTCACAATATACTTACGGGTTTGATTATATGCCACAGTATCCACAATATACTTACGGGTTTGAATCCACAATATACTTACAGGTTTGATTATATGCCACAGTACCCACAATATACTTATGGGTTTGAATCCACAATATACTTACAGGTTTGATTATATGCCACAGTATCCACAATATACTTACGGGTTTGAATCCACAATATACTTACAGGTTTGATTATATGCCACAGTATCCACAATATACTTACGGGTTTGAATCCACAAAAAACTTACAGGTTTGATTATATGCCACAGTATCCACAATATACTTACAGGTTTGATTATATGCCACAGTATCCACAATATACTTACAGGATTGATTATATGCCACAGTATCCACAATATACTTACGGGTTTGAATCCACAATATACTTACAGGTTTGATTATATGCCACAGTATCCACAATATACTTACGGGTTTGAATCCACAATATACTTACAGGTTTGATTATATGCCACAGTATCCACAATATACTTACGGGTTTGAATCCACAATATACTTACAGGTTTGATTATATGCCACAGTATCCACAATATACTTACGGGTTTGAATCCACAATATACTTACACGTTTGATTATATGCCACAGTATCCACAATATACTTACGGGTTTGAATCCACAATATACTTACAGGTTTGATTATATGCCACAGTATCCACAATATACTTACAGGTTTGATTGTATGCCACAGTATCCACAATATACTTACGGGTTTGAATCCACAATATACTTACAGGTTTGATTATATGCCGCAGTGTATATCAGCAGCATATAGGTATTCCAATGGGTACTAATTGTTCACCCCTGTTGGCTGACCTGTATCTGTTCTCTTATGAATATGACTATATGCAGGCGCTTTCAAAAACCGGTCCATTCAAAGTCCGTTCCTTCTCATTCACCAAACGCTATATAGACGATCTTCTCGCTGTGGATAATCGCTATATAAATGACGCAGTGAAGGATATATCCACCTTCACTGGATTTGAAGGAAACTACAGATAGCCCTACAGGCACATCTTATTTAGATCTCTATCTCTATAAAATGAAGCGGGCATTCTCTCTCGTCGACTTTATGACAAAAGAGATGATTACAATTTCGACATCGTAAACTATCCCTTTCTGGATAGTAATATTCCAGTGGGCCCTGCATATGGCGTATACATATCTCGCTTAGTAGCATTTGCTAGATCCTGTGTTAAATGTGATGATTTTAATCAACGTCACAAAACATTGTTGCAGAAACTTATAAAACAGGGCTATTCCACCAAGCGCCTCCACTCAAAGTTTTTCAAATTTGGCGATACATATCGCATGCTGATAGCAAAATACGAACGTAACGTGCAAGATCTATGGCGTTACGTTTCGTAACTTGTGTCTAATTCCGCTTAACCCGGGGCTAGGGGCCGTATGAACCCATGTACTTCAAGATCCTCATGGTACTCATATGAACAGTCACAATCAAAGCGTGACTGAGATACATCATTCTTTAGATGACGACTTTACAACGAATATTATGGATTCAGAATACTGATCAGCCATACGGATTTGATATTTTTGGAACATCATGATGTCTTGCCGGCATCATTGAAAACTGTTGACCGCTTCTCTCTTGCAGGAAACAAGCCTATGTTTATGTATACTATGATTGTCTTTTTGAATTTGGTGCTAATACTGTTATATGGAATATGAAATAGGTCTTTGGATTATGGACGCGGATATTCTCCAATGGACGACGGCTGGATTATGAATGGCGGACTAGACGCTTGTAATCCACAATATACTTACGGGTTTGAATCCACAATATACTTACAGGTTTGATTATATGCCACAGTATCCACAATATACTTACGGGTTTGAATCCACAAAAAACTTACAGGTTTGATTATATGCCACAGTATCCACAATATACTTACAGGTTTGATTATATGCCACAGTATCCACAATATACTTACAGGATTGATTATATGCCACAGTATCCACAATATACTTACGGGTTTGAATCCACAATATACTTACAGGTTTGATTATATGCCACAGTATCCACAATATACTTACGGGTTTGAATCCACAAAAAACTTACAGGTTTGATTATATGCCACAGTATCCACAATATACTTACAGGTTTGATTATATGCCACAGTATCCACAATATACCTACAGGTTTGATTGTATGCCACAGTATCCACAATATACTTATGGGTTTGAATTCACAATATACTTACAGGTTTGATTATATGCCACAGTATCCACAATATACTTACGGGGTTGATTATATGCCACAGTATCCACAATATACTTACGGGTTTTTGGTTTTGTTGGCCATCCATTTTGAAAACAACAGCTGCGCTTGTTGAACGCAGTCAGTAATATCATATTTACAAGCTTGATCCAGCATCGTGCTGCGAAGATACCTACATAAAAATATAAAAGTTTGTCTTAGTTTGGAACCCAATTTTGCTCTTGTATGCAGATGTGACCATATATGAAAACCCTAAGTTTTTCACATCATTCAGTGTGGAACCATTCAGTGGCATGTGTAACCAATGATCAATATAATACCAGAGTAGGTCTATATAGAATCAGTCGTTTCGGGAGTCTATAAGGGAGGGTCGGATTAGACATTCAGTAATCAATGGTCAATATAATACCAGAGTAAGTCTATATAGAATCAGTTGTTTCGGGAGTCTATAATGGAGGGTCGGATTAGACATTCAGTAATCAATGATCAATATAATAGCAGAGTAGGTCTATATAGAATCAGTCGTTTCGGGAGTCTATAAGGGAGGGTCGGATTAGACATTCAGTAATCAATGGTCAATATAATATCAGAGTAGGTCTATATAGAATCAGTCGTTTCGGGAGTCTATAATGGAGGGTCGGATTAAACATTCAGTAATCAATGATCAATATAATACCAGAGTAGGTCTATATAGAATCAGTCGTTTCGGGAGTCTATAATGGAGGGTCGGATTAAACATTCAGTAATCAATGATCAATACCAGAGTATGTCTATATAGAATCAGTCGTTTCGGGAGTCTATAATGGAGGGTCGGATTAGACATTCGGTAACCAATGATCAATATAATACTAGAGTAGGTCTATATAGAATCAGTCGTTTCGGGAGTCTATAATGGAGCGTCGGATTAGACAGTCAGTAATCAATGATCAATATAATACCAGAGTAGGTCTATATAGAATCAGTCGTCACGGAGTCTATAATGGAGGGTCGGATTAGACATTCAGTAACCAATGATCAATATAATACCAGAGTAGGTCTATATAGAATCAGTCGTTTCGGGAGTCTATAATGGCAGGGTCGGATTAGACATTCAGTAATCAATGATCAATATAATACCAGAGTAGGTCTATATAGAATCAGTCGTTTCGGGAGTCTATAATGGAGGGTCGGATTAGACATTCAGTAATCAATGATCAATATAATACCAGAGTAGGTCTATATAGAATCAGTCGTTTCGGGAGTCTATAATGGAGGGTCGGATTAGACATTCAGTAATCAATGTTAATATAATACCAGAGTAGGTCTATATAGAATCAGTCGTTTCGGCAGTCTATAATGGAGGGTCGGATTAGACATTCAGTAATCAATGATCAATATAATACCAGAGTAGGTCTATATAGAATCAGTCGTTTCGGGAGTCTATAAGGGAGGGTCGGATTAGACATTCAGTAGATCACATAATACCAGAGTAGGTCTATATAGAATCAGTCGTTTCGGGAGTCTATAATGGATAGACATTCAGTAATCATGATCATATAATACCAGAGTAGGTCTATATAGAATCAGTCGTTTCGGGAGTCTATAATGGAGGGTCGGATTAGACATTCAGTAATCAATGATCAATATAATACCAGAGTAGGTCTATATAGAATCAGTCGTTTCGGGAGTCTATAAGGGAAGGGTCGGATTAGACATTCAGTAACCAATGATCACTATAATACCAGAGTAGGTCTATATAGAATCAGTCGTTTCGGGAGTCTATAAGGGAGGGTCGGATTAGACATGCAGTAATCAATGATCAATATAATACCAGAGTAGGTCTATATAGAATCAGTCGTCACGGAGTCTATAATGGAGGGTCGGATTAGACATTCAGTAACCAATGATCAATATAATACCAGAGTAGGTCTATATAGAATCAGTCGTTTCGGGAGTCTATAAGGGAGGGTCGGATTAGACATTCAGTAATCAATGGTCAATATAATACCAGAGTAGGTCTATATAGAATCAGTCGTTTCGGGAGTCTATAAGGGAGGGTCGGATTAGACATTCAGTAATCAATGGTCAATATAATACCAGAGTAGGTCTATATAGAATCAGTCGTTTCGGGAGTCTATAATGGAGGGTCGGATTAGACATTCAGTAATCAATGATTAATATAATACCAGAGTAGGTCTATATAGAATCAGTCGTCACGGAGTCTATAATGGAGGGTCGGATTAGACATTCAGTAATCAATGATCAATATAATACCAGAGTAGGTCTATATAGAATCAGTCGTTTCGGGAGTCTATAAGGGAGGGTCGGATTAGACATTCAGTAATCAATGGTCAATATAATACCAGAGTAGATCTATATAGAATCAGTCGTTTCGGGGGTCTATAATGGAGGGTCGGATTAGACATTCAGTAATCAAAGATCACTAAAATACCAGAGTAGGTCTATATAGAATCAGTCGCTTCGGGAGTCTATAATGGAGGGTCGGATTAGACATTCAGTAACCAATGATCAATATAATACCAGAGTAGGTCTATATAGAATCAGTCGTCACGGAGTCTATAATGGAGGGTCGGATTAGACATTCAGTAATCAATGATCAATATAATACCAGAGTAGGTCTATATAGAATCAGTCGTTTCGGGAGTCTATAATGGAGGGTCGGATTAGACATTCAGTAATCAATGATCAATATAATACCAGAGTAGGTTTATATAGAATCAGTCGTTTCGGGAGTCTATAATGGAGGGTCGGATTAGACATTCAGTAATCAATGATCAATATAATACCAGAGTAGGTCTATATAGAATAAGTCGTTTCGGGAGTCTATAAGGGAGGGTGGGATTAGACATTCAGTAATCAATGATCAATATAATACCAGAGTAGTTTTATATATAATCAGTCGTTTCGGGAGTCTATAAGGGAGGGTCGGATTAGACATTCAGTAATCAATGGTCACTATAATACCAGAGTAGGTCTATATATAATCAGTCGTTTCGGGATTTTATAATGGAGGGTGAGATTAGACATTCAGTAATCAATGATCAATATAATACCAGAGTAGGTCTATATAGAATCAGTCGTTTCGGGATTCTATAATGGAGCGTCGGATTAGACATTCAGTAATCAATGATCAATATAATACCAGAGTAGGTCTATATAGAATCAGTCGTTTCGGGAGTCTATAAGGGAGGGTCGGATTAGACATTCAGTAACCAATGATCACTATAATACCAGAGTAGGTCTATATAGAATCAGTCGTTTCGGGAGTCTATAATGGAGCGTCGGGTTAGACATTCAGTAATCAGTGATCACTAAAATACCAGAGTAGGTCTATATAGAATCAGTCGTTTCGGGAGTCTATAATGGAGGGTCGGATTAGACATTCAGTAATCAATGATCAATATAATACCAGAGTAGGTCTATATAGAATCAGTCGTTTCGGGAGTCTATAAGGGAAGGGTCGGATTAGACATTCAGTAACCAATGATCACTATAATACCAGAGTAGGTCTATATAGAATCAGTCGTTTCGGGAGTCTATAAGGGGGGGTCGGATTAGACATGCAGTAATCAATGATCAATATAATACCAGAGTAGGTCTATATAGAATCAGTCGTCACGGAGTCTATAATGGAGGGTCGGATTAGACATTCAGTAACCAATGATCAATATAATACCAGAGTAGGTCTATATAGAATCAGTCGTTTCGGGAGTCTATAAGGGAGGGTCGGATTAGACATTCAGTAATCAATGGTCAATATAATACCAGAGTAGGTCTATATAGAATCAGTCGTTTCGGGAGTCTATAAGGGAGGGTCGGATTAGACATTCAGTAATCAATGGTCAATATAATACCAGAGTAGGTCTATATAGAATCAGTCGTCACGGAGTCTATAATGGAGGGTCGGATTAGACATTCAGTAACCAATGATCAATATAATACCAGAGTAGGTCTATATAGAATTAGTCGTTTCGGGAGTCTATAAGGGAGGGTCGGATTAGACATTCAGTAATCAATGGTCAATATAATACCAGAGTAGGTCTATATAGAATCAGTCCTTTCGGGAGTCTATAATGGAGGGTCGGATTAGACATTCAGTAATCAATGATCAATATAATACCAGAGTAGGTCTATATAGAATCAGTCGTTTCGGCAGTCTATAGTGGAGGGTCGGATTAGACATTCAGTAATCAATGATCAATATAATACCAGAGTAGGTCTATATAGAATCAGTCGTTTCGGGAGTCTATAATGGAGGGTCGGATTAGACATTCAGTAATCAATGATCAATATAATACCAGAGTAGGTCTATATAGAATCGGTCGTTTCGGGAGTCTATAATGGAGGGTCGGATTAGACATTCAGTAATCAATGGTCAATATAATACCAGAGTAGGTCTATATAGAATCAGTCGTTTCGGGAGTCTATAAGGGAGGGTCGGATGAGACATTCAGTAATCAATGGTCAATATAATACCAGAGTAGATCTATATAGAATCAGTCGTTTCGGGAGTCTATAATGGAGGGTCGGATTAGACATTCAGTAATCAAAGATCACTAAAATACCAGAGTAGGTCTATATAGA
>JAVTVY010007589.1:0-44519 GCA_036873755.1 Hanleya hanleyi | reverse complement strand
TGTGTGTAGTACTCAACATCTCTGAGTTACTAGGGATATTCACTGTAGAGAGTATCAGAGCTGTCAGTCAAATTGTAACTGAGATCTAGCCCGGACAAAAGTTAGTGACGCAAAATTTCAAAGGGCCATAACTCTGTAAAGAAATGACGTAACGCGAAATAAACATGACAGTGCACATCTCTGGGATACTAGGGATATTCACTGTGAGTATCAGAGCTGTCAGTCAAATAGTAACTGAGATCTAGCCCAGACAAAAGTTAGTGACGCGAAATTTCAAAGGGCCATAACTCTGTAAAGAAATGACGTAACACGGAATAAACATGACAGTGCACATCTCTGGGATACTAGGGATATTCACTGTGAGTATCAGAACTGTCAGTCAAATAGTAACTGAGGTCTAGCCCGGACAATATCTATTCCAGGGAAGAGTCGAGTGTGTGTGTGTAGTACTCAACATCTCTGGGTTACTAGGGATATTCACTGTGAGTATCAGAGCTGTCAGTCAAATTGTAACTGAGATCTAGCCCGGACAAAAGTTAGTGACGGAAAATTTCAAAGGGCCATAACTCTGTACAGAAATGACGTAACACGAAATAAACATGACAGTGCACATGTCTGGGATACTAGGGATATTCACTGTGAGTATCAGAGCTGTCGGTCAAATAGTAACTGAGATCTAGCCCGGACAAAAGTTAGTGACGCAAAATTTCAAAGGACCATAACTCTGTAAAGAAATGACGTAACGCGAAATAAACATGACAGTGCACATGTCTGGGATACTAGGGATATTCACTGTGAGTATCAGAGCTGTCAGTCAAATAGTAACTGAGATCTAGCCCGGACAAAAGTTAGTGACGAGAAATTTCAAAGGGCCATAACTCTGTAAAGAAATGACGTAACACGGAATAAACATGACAGTGCACATCTCTGGGATACTAGGGATATTCACTGTGAGTATCAGAACTGTCAGTCAAATAGTAACTGAGATCTAGCCCGGACAAAAAAATGTTGACAGACGGCTGTCCGTCCGGCCGTCCGTCCGGCCGACCAGACGTACATGCCAACGACAAGACCCTACAGCCCTATGGGCTGAGGGGTAAAAAGTATGCAAAGTTTATCTCCAAACAGAATGAGAACACAAAATTGGCTTGAGAACATGCAGGACAATGTTTGATGAATACCCCTTGCCCTAAATAACTGGATTTACTGCAGGCCCCCGCATGAAGGTAATCACCTTTAGTCCCTATCATTCTCCTTAAATTGATATCAGGAGAGCGAAAAGACTCTTTGACAAATGAACTTTGTATTAATATTGTGATCAGTCCTCTTGTCACTGAAATCACTTGTCTACAATTACTTTTTAGCTAATCACAGCTCTTTTGATATTATTTACTCATACCGTGATGATTAGAAATATACATCGCTTAATCCGTTCAAAATGATGTCCAACTCATCTTCAGAAGTATTCTGATCAATGTGTGGTGTCAGGTTAGAAAAGTCAAATAAATTGTCAGAGATTATAGTGGTATTGATGATGAACAGCCAGTTAGACAATCTGGCAATGTTGGCCATGACAGAATATTTTTGCGGCCAAAGATCTGCATGTCTGAGGGACAAATAATCTCTGACCATGAAATGTAAGACCCTTATATTATGAATAACCCACTGCAGCAAGGGCATGTACATGTATACAGACCAAACATCTTCCAAGTTTCAGTATACAGTTCATTTACTGATGAACTCCAAGACGGGAATTGTGATGGGGGTAGCAGCCCATGAGCCTGATACCGTGTCTGTTAATTCTCAATTATTGATTAGGGGTTGTAAGTTGATGAGAAAGGAATGTCCCGCATAGACATGTAAAGAAATGACTTTTGGCCCAGCAAATCCATCACGGCAAAGAGAGGGGACTATACCCAGAACCTGCACATGTACACCTATATAAACGTGTACTATCGATCAAATAAAGAATCTTGTAAAAACCTTGTGTCCGTTACATCAGTGTTCTGGATTACGCCCACCAGAATTCTGATTTTCAAGCAAAGAAACTTCAGATGTGTGTGAACGGTTGATGCACCTCAGAGAAAAGTGAAATTCCATGACTTTTCCAGGACTTCTTCATATTAATCACAATTTTCCGACATTGTAGCGAACTTGACGGATGTTTATAAAAGTTGATCCCGAACAAATATTTGCTGAAACATTGTTTTCCTATTAATGGATTCACATTCTACAAGTAAATTTATACACTGTTCTTGCTGACCTGAGTTAAGACTTTCAGCCTGTGCAATTTCGATGTCCGAATGTCCCTATTTTCTATGAGGACATGTACACTTGAACAGTTGTCAGTGGGTGTTATATAATGGGTTAATGATATGTTTTGGGGCCATATGAAATTTTATGAATTATGAAATTATGTAAACGTAATTGTCGAAGGAAATTTGGTTGCGACTGTCCCCAGGTAAAAATCTTTCAATACCCTTTCACTTGGCTGAGAATTATGATGACAGAGATTGGAAGCGCACTCCCTTTTTTATGAAAAGTGGAAATTTGCACACCCAGATTCTGGCTGATACCATGGAATCACAATGGTGTCACGGTGATATCTTCAGACTGTCAGAAGCTTTCTTAGATGGAATTGGGTACACAGTAAAAAAAAAGCTTAAATGAGATTAATAATATTAAAAAGTCTTAAACAAGAAATCAAATTTCTGTCCTCTATCATGTGACTATAGCACAATAAATCCAAACACATGACAAATGAGTGTTCTCACATGAAATAGAATAATTTGGAGAACTTCTTGGCTACTCATAGCAATTATAAACTTCGCTTGTTTTTTTGCAAATTTGCAGAAATGTTTAGTTTTCTCATTCAAGAAAAGTCTCAAATTAGTAAAAGTGGGAGAAAATCAAGAAATTATTTCTTAGGAAATTAAGAAAAATGTAAGAATATTTAAGAAAATTCAAGAATTTTTGGCTTGATTTTCTCCCACTTTTGACTTATTCAAGATGTTTCTTGAATGAGAAAAATGAACATTTCTGCAAATTTATCAAAAACAAGCAGAGTTTAAAATTGCTAAAAACAGCCAAAAAGTTCTCAGAACGATTCCATTGGATGTGAATAGACTAACTTTTCAGGGGCTTGAATTTCTTGTGCTGTAGCAGACAAAACTAAAATTTCTTATTTGAAAATTTTAAAGAAAATTAAACTCATTCAAGGAAAAATCCAAGAAAACTTTTTTTACAGTGTAAAGACTGTGTCAATCTTGTTCAAGGAAAGTTTCATTACAGATGAGGCTGCCTGAAGAATGTCAGGTTTGATGACTTTCATTCCTCAGCCTGTTTCTGTCATGTTCGTTGGTACACAATTGGTTTGTTCGAGTTTTCTCCATATATTTGTCCCACAAACCATTATGACGGTGCTGGATAATATTAATTATTATCAAATCCATCGGACCAAGTTTAAACACCAGTTCAGTGACTGCAGTCAGAATTTCATCATGCAACAATATAAGAGGCTATCAAACCAGACACACAGCCATGACAGCCAAAATCAACATCTTCTCATAATGTACACAACTGTTGAAAGGTGGCCAGAGGGTTTTGCCAAACATGTGGGCCAAAGTTACTGGTGGAGTCAGGTCAAAGTTCATCTCTCTCTGACCAGGTTATATCACATGGTTCGGTCATGATTGGCTTTGGACTAAAATGACTGGCCAGACAAGTCAAAAACATGATCTCTAGTGCTGTGTGGTTGGCAAACTATCCCCCAATATCTTCTCAACAAAAATGGATGCAAAATCCTGACTCAAAGTTGACTCAAACCTTTTCCCAAATTACTGCTTGAACAATGAACCTTTCAGACCATTCTACCTCTTTTAAATGAAGGTAAAAAAGATTGCTTATAATAAAAAAATTTTACAAGTAAATTTTCTGTTATTAAGCTAAAACTTACCTCACTTCCACTCTTTGCATTTCTTGTCTACAGGAAATATCACAGTAAGAATTTAAATGACACAGTTATCTCCCCTGCTAGTCACCTGATTGCATAGCTACCCACAATTCTACTTCCTTCTTGTTCCACTGCGATACATGGTCTGGATGTATCATAGCGGGGAGGTTGGGTGGGCATCACTGGAAGTGAGGTAAGTTTTAGCTTAACAACAGAAAATTTACTTGTAAATTTTTTTTGTTATTTGCGCTGAAAACTTACCTCACTTCCACTCTTTGCATAGAATGCCACCGTAAGGTAGGTGGGCAAACTGATACAATCCGTGGTAGTGATAAATGCCATACATAGTGACTAGTTCAAAGTAGAAATCATAGATCTTCTACCTCACAGAGGATCCATGAAATCATACAACAGTAATAACCTATATGCCTATGGTACACAGGGAACCTCTGTTGCTACTCTGACTTCAAGGCTGAGATGCAATATACGCCCCCCCCTTTTTTTCGAAAGGGGCCGAGAGAAAAAATGCACTCACCCGCCAGCAGGGTTACAACTGTACGCCCGGACTTTTGTAGCTATATTGCTGGCCTCGGTCCCCCTGACACCCGCTGTGCGGTCACAAGTGGGCCGATAGAATAGAGGTCGTTACATGCCAACGTCATGTCCCGGAGATAGTAGGAGGCAAATGTCGTGTTTGACCTCCAGTAGCACGCCCTCATAATGTCTGTCACCGATCTGTTGGTCCACAGAGGCCATGATGCCGCTAATGCCCTAATCTCGTGACCCGAAACGTTTACAAGCGCGGCTTGCCTATCAGTAGCCGTGGAGTACGCTAGCCGAATCGTATTTTTGAGCCAACTCGAGATAGTGTTTTTACTTATTTCTTGTTTGGCTTTGGGATCGAAAGGGATAAACAAACGCCTCCTTCCCGCTCTGATCTCCTCTGTACGATTCAGGTAACACGCAAGAGCCCGAACCGGACACATTAACATGTCTGATTCAAGACCGGACGAAAGGAAATCAGATAAGGCTGAAATTGTGAACTCTCGAGATATGGAATCGTAGAGGGCTTGATTCTTGGCCACAAACTCAGGAACCGTTGTGAGAACTACCTTGCTCCAGTTCCTAGAGTGTCTGATGTTCCTTCTATCGAGCGCATGCAGCTCTGACACCCTAGCTGCTGAAGCAAGAGCCAACAAAAACGAAGTTTTGTATGATAAATATTTTTGCTCAATAGCTTCTATTGGCTCGAAAGGTGGCTTTCCCAATTGCCGAAGTACTAAGGCTAAGTCCCACTTAGGTAATTTCGGAATAGCCGACTGACCAGTTATCTTGTATGACTTGATTAGTGCAGATAAGTTTGGATCAGTCGAGGGATTAATCCCAGTACCCAGTAGAATAGGTTGAGCAATGGCCGCTCTATAACCTTCTACCGTAGCAGGCACCAGGCCCCTATCCCTGAACAGGTACAATAGAAACTCTGCTATCTCCGGGATAGTTGCGCAGGATGGATTAATATCCCTCTCTCCACACCAAAGATCGAAGATTGCCCACTTTGAGTTGTATACAGCGGAAGAGGACGGTCGAATAGATTGTGCCATTCGGCGCCCAACCTCCGCTGAAAATCCCGCCTGAGCGAAGTGCTGCTTGAGCACTTGCACACGTGGTAGTGGAACAGTCCTGGTTGGCTGTGGAAAGTCGACGTTCCGGGCTGGCGCAGTAGATTGTGCCATACCGGAAGCTGTCTTGGTACATCTACCAGAAGATCCAATAGTTCCGGGAACCACGGCCTTGCTGGCCACCACGGAACAATCAGGTAAACGACACACGTGTTCGCGGATCTTCTGAAGTACCTTCGCTAGGATAGCTGGAGGAGGGAACGCATATGCTACCATCCTTGACCAGTCCTGCGATAGTGCGTCCACTGCATATGCCGACGGATCCGGAACCGGCGACATGAACAGGGGCAGTAGATTGTTGCGCCGAGTGGCGAACCGATCTATGTGTGGCATCTCCCAGACATGAGCTATTTGTTTTAGTATGTCTGGGTGAAGTTGCCACTCCGTGGGAATTATCTGATTCCGTCGAGAAAGCGAATCCGCTAAGACGTTCAGTACCCCCGGGATGTGCCTGGCCAACACCGATATGTTGTTGTCCCAACACAGACCGAAAAAGATTTCCGCTTGGCTTTGTAATTGCGGAGATCTCGGCCCCCCCCCCCCTGCTTGTTGATGTAAGACACGACTGATGTGTTGTCCGTCGCAACTAGCAGGTTCTTGTCGGTCAATACGCTCACCCACGTGCGGATGGCATGTGTCACTGCCATAAACTCCAACACGTTTATATGGTACGAGCGTTCCTCGATTGTCCATAACCCGGATGTCGACTTGGACTCGAGGTGGGCTCCCCATCCTTCCATAGATACGTCCGTGAACAGGTGATGTGACGGATGAAACGGAAGTAGGGACACACCTGGCATAACGTTGAGTGGATCCAGCCACCATTGGAGGCATTGTTTGACTAGCGGTGTTACAGGTATCCACGGATTCAACTGCCTTTCGACCCATTGATGATTGAAGTAAATCATTAAGGGACGAAGCTGCAACCGCCCTCTTGATGTTACGTCCTGTGTTGACGTCAAGAGGCCGATTATCGCAGCAAAGTGTAAAGCCCTGGCCTGAGATAACTTGAGGAACTGAGGTATCTTCGTCGTTATCTTTAGCCATTGATCTTCTGGGGGTTTGGCGAGAGCTCGTAGCGTATCGTATTCCACCCCAGAAATTTGCGCCTTTGTGAAGGAATCAGCTCTGATTTCTCTTCGTGTGGGATGTATCCCAGAGAAGTCAACATCCTTAAGACAAACTGGGTGTCTAGGATTAACTGCTCCTTGCAGGCATTCCTTAACAGGGAGTCGTCGATATAAAAGTGGTACTTTATACCTAGACTGTGCAGGAATTGTGCCACTGGTGTAAACACTCGTGTGAACACCCAAGGGGGAGTGGATAGGCCGAACGGAAGCACTTGAATTTGGAAGCGTCGTTTGCCGACCATGAATCTCAAGTACTTCCTGTCCCCCGGATGTATCGGGATATGCAGGTATGCATCCCTTAAATCCAGAGAAGTCAGCCATTCCCCTTGTCCAAGTACCGACCGGATAGACCGGAAGGACTCCATGCGGAAGTGTGGCGGTGGAGTGAGGTAGTCCTTGTTGAGGCGCTTTAGGTTTATAACCATGCGCATCTCGGACGTGTCTTTCTTGGGGACCAGAAAGACCGGCGAATAGAACCCAGGTGACGTGTCCGAAACCGGAAGCTCTATTACAGCTGCCTTCTCTATCAGCTTGTCCACAGAGGACTGTATTGCTGATAGATGACCCGTTCGTAATGGTATACGAGACGGAAGGGGATGAGCAGTCAAGGGAGGAAGCGTGTCGAACAATAGGCGATAGCCGTATCTGATCGTTCGAATGACCCACGCTTCCGTCCCTATCCTTATCCAGTTCCTCCAAAACAACTGCAGCCTTCCCCCTACCGGAAGGTCTAGTTGCTGGGGAACTGGAAACGTTATGTCTCGGTGTTCCCGCCATACCGGAAGCCACCCGGTACGGCCAGAGACATCAGGAATCCTTCTTTGACTGCTTAGATTTCCCCTTACCCTGCTTCTTATGGCCATAGGTCGATACTCTTGGCTCTAAAGAAGCAGGCGCTTGGTTATGCTGTTGGCCGGAAGCACCCTTATTAGCCTTGGAACTAGGCGGGTTCTTCTTAGCCTTCTTCGCCTTTGGACCCGACCCGGAAGCCATAGGTCTTTTAGACGAAGCACCGGAAGCAACTGACCTGTCATGCTCTATACGATCCATTTCAGGTCGAACTTCGGCAACAGCATCACCAAACAGTAAAGAAGGAGCCGTAGATGTCTCTAGTAGACTCCTCTTTACAGCTTCCGGTGTGTAACTATGCATAAAAGGAATGAAGGCCTTTCTCCTTAAATACACTAGCATAGAAGATAGGTAGGCATTGTGTACCAGTAAATCTTCTACAGCACCGGAAGCAATCTTCTGGTAGTCAAGAACGAGGTTTATACCCTCCTGTAACTGTTCTTGACTCTCCGCGCCCGACAGCGAAAATAAACCATCCTTTATGGCTTTAAGAAACCAGTCAAGGTGATTCGTAATCGCCACTCCTTGTCGAGCAGTTTCCTCAAGTACTGCGGCCTGTTTGTTCGTGCAAGGAACATCCGGATTACTAGGCACTTTAGTATTGCTAGAGCATAAATACTGAAAGTCGCCGTTCACCTCTGCAGACCGGAAGCTAAACGGTGAGTTATGTACGCCGTAACTTCGTGTGTTTGGCTTCTGTACTGGGAACGGACCAGAAGATCCTGCAGGGCGGAAGCGAGCTTTTGGTCTCAACCTTATAGCACGTTCCTCCTGCGTAGCGGGTTCTGCTAAAGTTCTATGGAATAAATGGCAGATAGAATGAATAGCAGTTGAGGCCGGAAGCGTGGTAGCCGACCTCGTAACCCGGTTTGACTCTCCTGATTCAGTTTCAATATCCCCCGCATGTGGGACCGGAAGCTGCATATCAGGAATTAAGTAATAGATGCCAGAAATAAGCTCATAATATTTCCTAGCATCCGGATCAGTATTAGTAGGTTCATTCAATTCAGATCTACCGTACTGGTCCCTATCCACTTCCATAGCTTCCGGGGCTTCCTGCCAGGAGGGAGTATTGGAAGGGATAGTCCTCGACAAATTAGCTTCCGGTTTCCTAGACTGTTCAGTCAAAACCGGAAGCAGTGGCGTACTACTTCGGAATTGACTGGTCATCATCTCTCTCAATTCCTTCATTTCCTCACGTTGCTGTTCCATACCGCGCAGTATGGCAGCCAAAGTGGGATCAGTCACTTGAGAGTGGACCGGAAGCAAGGCCTGACGAGGTGTGTTCACACTCAAGGACCCTCCAGCTGGACGTGAGCACGGCCACTGTAAAGGTCGGTGAACGGGCATACGAGGTCGTAAACCGGAAGCACGTATAGGAGGACGCATCATACGATAAATTCCCGGTCCCGTACCTCGAACACCACCGGAAGCAGATATCTGACCTAAGCCACGCAAGGGCGAAGGTAGACCAGCAACCGGATGCCGCATAATTTGAACTGGTCTGATTGAGGGTTCTTGATAACGCAACTCAGACACAGGCAAAAAATTTGACATATTATGGTTACCTGGATACATACCATACTGCCGTTGTTGCGGGAACCTTAATCTCTGGTGGCCCAGAAGGCTCGTAGACACAAACGTCTCGGCAAGGGAACGAGGAAGGCCACCAGAGTAACCGGAAGCAGGTTGAGAAAATTCAGACAAACCGGAAGCAGCAGTTAAAGGCGTAACTGAGCGACCGGGAAGTCCAGGCCTCGACAGCGTCGAGGAAGGTATTTTCCCAACCCCGGACCCAAATGAAAATTTAACATTAGGCTCCTCACTGGTGCTGCCCAAGTTTTCATAATCATAAGTTGACTCCGATCGTGCGATCGGAGTCCCCTGGCTTTCCCACGCTAAGCCTGGGTCCGTCACCGATTTCCCTTCATCGTCACATCCAGGCGTCCGCTCAATAGGAATCTCCACTTCCACAGTCGTCGTCGTACCAGATTCCATATCCTCGATTACTCCTTCCACTTGTACCAACCGGGTCGATCCCTTACCTGATTGACCCTTCACCTGGCCTGAAATGGAAGCATCGTGAGCGGGGGGGGGCGTTTGTTTATCTTTATTTACATCCAATAGGCTGACTAATGGAGTCCCAGCTACTGAACTAACAAACCCCCTAGACTCCTCGCCTACATTAGTACGAGGAGACTGTGCTACATACGTCTCGTTTGCGATATTGGCAGGCATAACGACACCATTCCCTTCGTTAGCTGCCAGAGAACCGGCCAAATAAACCTGGAATATGCCGGGCGCCCACACAATACACTCTTCACAGGCCGTGTCCCATGTACAGATTCTACCCTGGCGGCATGGCGGACACACTGAGTGAAGGTCATAACTTGGCTTGTCACCTCCACAAGACATGCATGACATTTGAGACATATTATGAGCCATTATTACGCTGATAACTTAGAGAATACTTCCCAAAGGGTTTCTTGCAGGAAATCAGACGTCTGAGGTAATCCAACTGTGAGTAGTTTTCGCTAGAAAAGGCACTTTTTCACGGAGTTGACAATGTTTACTTCCAGCCCTACGAAGCAGTAGAACAAGAAGGAAGTAGAATTGTGGGTAGCTATGCAATCAGGTGACTAGCAGGGGAGATAACTGTGTCATTTAAATTCTTACTGTGATATTTCCTGTAGACAAGAAATGCAAAGAGTGGAAGTGAGGTAAGTTTTCAGCGCAAATAACAATGGCTTTTGATTTATTCATTCTAACACTACAAAATCTTCAACAACTTAGCTCATATATTGTTACATATCGTACCGTAACAGTTACTTTCCAATGCTATGGCATAAAGTAAGCTGTTTTGTATGCCATAAAATCTTCCGTCATCCGTTCGATGTTTATTATGTCACCGTTTTTCATGACTCTAGCTTCGGTAGGAATTCGTATACAATCAGAACCACTGTTGTGTACTCTTTATGTAATATTCGGTCATCAAAGTGGATTACCAATTGGGCAATCTGTATATTTGCCGGCAATTTTTAAGAAATTCAACAGCTCACTTGATGAAGGCTCCATCATGTCTGAGTCGGAAGCTAGTGCATTCAAAATGTTTACCTGGAATATAACCCAGAATATTGTCTATTCTATAAAATGAAACTTGTTGGTGACATGCAGCCTCAAGGAACACCATTTATGTTTATACAAGTTCCATGCAGGGCATCATGGGATATCTTCTAGCTTTAAAGCCCTTCATTGGTCAATTCAAATTTTCAAAAAGAAATCAGATATTTTCATTGGCTGTGAAGAAAATTGGACAAACATCAAACCAACCATATAGGGTTTCTGTGCAGATTCATTGTGGACATCTGGAACAAATGTCCTGAAACCTCACTTGTCTTGGCCTTTTCAAGTGCTATTTTCACACTTGACCAAGTGCACTTAAAAAAATTCTCGAACTTGTCGTGTTTCATGAAACCTTTTTGACCGCACTTGGCCAAGTAATATTTGAAGTGGCCTTTTTTAAAACTTTTGTGTAGTGAAGTAATAAACAGTGCACCTGCAGAATCATGTGTGTGCACAAAATACTGATGATGCCAAGGTAGAATTTCTGGTGTCAAATGTATATTTCTGTGGGCATATAAAACAAAAAGAAATTATTTTTGAACACTGTCTCCCTTCATATTGGGCATTTCGAGTGTGTTTTTATTTCAAGTGCAGTTTTCAGGGGAGATCCGACCACACTTGACTCAAGTGTGATTTCAGGTTCGAGTAAACTAATGAAAAGCTAAAACTTGAGTCAAGGGAGGTTTTCAAGTGCACTTCAACTTCCAAATAAGAAAATTGCCTCAACTGAGGTTTCATGAAATCGGCCCCAGTCCGAAGGATGTCGGATTTAATGACTTCAATTCTAATCCCAATTTATCATGTCCATCAAGTTTTGTTTGCACTCTCCCAAAATTGTCTCACAAACCCAATGAGTGATTTGGATTATATTAATTATTATCGAATCAATCATTCCAAGGGTAAACACAAATTCAGAATGGAGTTAAAATTTCATCAGCGTGATCTAAGACAAGGACAAGGTGATACCAAACATAAACCACTGCCAATATCAACAGAGCAAGCCAAGATACAATCTGCTAGTCATGCCGGTACACAATTGTTGGAAGGTGGCCAGAGGGTTTGCCAATTATGATTGAAAAGTAGTGGACGGAGAAGGGTCAAAGGGTGTGTTTCTCTGACCGGCTGTACCATACAGGTCATTTTGTCACGATTGGTTGAGACTGAAACGACAGGCCAGACAAGTGAACAACAACATCGCGGTCTGCTACTATGGTGCTGCGTGGTTTGGCGAAACCCTCTTCTAGCTCTTGTTTCGGGGAACGACCCTTTGGACCGTACACATTTATTTGCTGTACACAATATACCGTCATGGTGAAGGCACTGAGGGCAATTTCACACTTTTAGATTAGAACATTTATTCCAGCAAGGAAATTAGATGTTTGTTTCTTTATACCTCTCGTCCTGTGCGGATTGGCGCAACTATTGTAACTCTAATTCAACCATAGAACGGCGCAGTCCTCAAAACCCTTTGTGAATGGATTTTCCAATATTGCCTCGATGACCCTTTGGACCTCTCATTGGTTAACCTGTGACCCCCTAATCTGTACAAACATGGCCAGGAATGGAACTATCAATGGATGTGCTATTAGGAGGATGAGAATACATGCTAATGAAGCTTCCATCTAGAGGAGCCTCAGTCATGGGTATCACGTCCAGTAACTTTCGCTTGGACAAATTATGCGATGTCTCTCACAAAAGCTGCATTTATAGGCAAAATATCGTTCAGATTAAGTGGAAATTATTTATGGACTTAATATCTCCTCAAAACTGTTATTAACAGCTATATTTTCAGCTATAGATCTCAAAAGAATAACCCAAATCTACACATTTACCTTCCAGTCTAATACACTTTGCATTCAATGTTTTCTCCTGTATCTTTTGACTTGCATTTTTTGCCATTAATCTCTCTTGCCGAAAAATCAAGGTCTCTTACCTGTTACTAATTTTAATCAGTATAATGTGGTAAATCATATGAGCAAAGGAACTGAAAGTTCACCATGCAATTTATTTTATTTTTTGAGATTGTATGTTATTGACTGAACCCTGAAATCCAACAGAAATCCATAGTATTTCTTAGGTTGTGTCATTGATTCAAACATTGCTTTACTTGTATTTTAAAAAATAAAATAAAATAAGCTCCTGTTACAAGTAGTACATAAATATCAGACTTTTTGCATGTGACCTCACGATAAAAGTGGAATTATCTGTCCACTTATTAAAATGTTCTACAAATATCCTCTGCACATCCTGTATGAAAACATACAGAGAAGATGTGCAAAGAACAAGTTGATATTTTTCTCTGTGAAAAATGACATCAAACTGTATTTTTTAACACAATAAAGCAATTGTGTGAAAAAAAGTATTGAAGCCGTAACCTCTGACCTATGACGTACGTCAAAGTCTGATAACGATCACGTTGTATAATATCGGCTAGTCTGTTGTATATTACATCTTATTATGATGGATACTGCGCAATACTTGGGTGTGATGACATCATCAGGACGTCAACAAAGGCATTGCGTTTTAGCTTTGTGGTGTTGGCTCACTATGAACGATCGTAAGCAGACATCATGGTTCGACAGGTAACAGCTTTCATGTCGTTTCAAACAAGCATGGTAATGGAGGGCTTCAAGTTTGTGGGATTTTTTAACTTCCACCATTCCCAGAAACAGTAAATCACTAATACATGTAAATGTCAACAATTTAGCATCAAAAAATTATGGGGTGTGGGGACCATTTGGTAGAACATTTAAGTCCTCTGGTAAATTCAGGAAATGGTAGGAATATCAAGCATAAAACTATCATAGAGAAACATCAAATTAACATGACAAGATTCGGACCTCACCTGGTGATGGTGATACATTTTTCAATTACGTTATCAAAATTATCGTTATCGTACTGAAGCACATGAAGAAATGCAATCCTGGTGTTTTTCTTCTTTAAACAAATTTTGCAGATGTGTCTTCCAGATAGATAATACCTATTAGCATGAGTACCGTTTGCTGACTGGAGTTCATGAGCTTATCTCTGTATTGAATTTCTGGTTAATACACCATCCACCCTGAGGCAGTCCAAACAAATCAGTCTTCAACCTGGTATGTTTGTAGATAAGCACAGGGTATAATATCTAGAACATTTTGGGCATGCTTGGTCCCATAAACAGAAAGTTCAAGTAGTACATTTACTGTTCAACTGCAGCGTTTTTAACATTTGTGCTGCCTAGAAATACGTTCATACATATCGAATCACACATATTTTCATCAGGGGGTGATACATGTAGGTTACAGTAATCGGGAGGAGGGGGGAGTATATGTCTTAATGTCACACTCAAGGTTGTTTCACTCATATGGTGACAGCCAGTTTGGTTGGTGGAAGAAGCCGGAGTACCCGGAGAGAACCACTGCCCATCGGCAAGTAACTGGCAAACTTTCATGCATGTACCAACTGGGCTCGAACCTGTGCCGTTTCAGCGGTGCAAGGCTATAGCGGTTAGCAGCAAAGTACCTTAGACGACTCGACCACCGAGGGACCCCTGTAATCAAGGGCATATACAAGACCAAATTCATATACCGTTAACCGGTACCCAAATTCCAGAAAATGACAGAAAACTCCCCAAATAATGGATTTTGTGTTTTAACATACTACATTCTTTTGTAAGTTTAGGGGTTGAAAGTCTTAAAACCTTTTTTATTTAAAGTTTCTTTATAATTTTGTGCATATTTATTTTGTTATAATATATTTTCAATTTTTTATCTCAAAATTGAAGGTGCTGTCAGTACCCAAATCTGAAACCTGTATTTGGCCTTGGTACCCTTGCCTTATTTTCAGGTTTGCAATCTTTTCACAGTTCGAACCCGACAAATGTACATGTACAAGTGGACTGGAAAATACAAATTCTGGTGGCTCATTAAATCTGTATTTCCAGCATGAATTTAATCTGCATTCAAGTCCAGAGTTAAGGATGGTTGAATCATGGTACATGAGTGTATTACCATTTTCTAGTAATTTCCTGCTTTTTACAATTGAAGGTCAAACCATTGCATTAGACCGTGAACATGGCACTGTACATAATATCTCAGTTTTGCCATGTCTTCTATTGAACTCAGTTGTCCAGATTACATCAGGGGAGTTACACCTAATTCAAACCTAACTGCATGCAAAAAAAAAAAAAATGTAACAAAACAAATCCCTGGAATCTTCACACATCACATTGATACACTGTGATCCTTAACAAAAGATCTGATATGCCCAGCCTAAACCTCCAAGAGGTAGAAAAAACAGCGTAACGGAATTTGCCGTCAGCACAACATTCGTGCTGTTGAAATTGATTCGGAGAATCCTGTCTTCACGAGTTTACTATTGGCGCAGTAACAGACAGGCGAGCATTGGGAGAAGAAAGCGTGAACCCATCGACTGCCAAATATCAATGCTCTCTGAATTGGCCATATTCTGCAGGGAGAGAACACTGAGACAAACTCACAATTGAATACTCTGTAAACAATGGGAGCCTATTTCAGGCCAGTTTGTGGTCAGTCCCCAAGTTTGCAAATCGCAGCTAGATTCCTTTCCAGCCTGAAAGCTGCCGACGACATCTGCGATCCTAATCGCTGGCCGTTTTCGGTGTTTACTGACAGGGCTCATTAGCCGCTATTTTTTTTTAATAATTTCACCGACAATCTTGTGAGAGTTGAAACACGAATTGCAGACAAGCACCTAAAAGGTGCGTGGACCCCTCAGCCTGTTTTTTTAGTCAAGTAGGACCAGGGCTGCATCTAGAGCCAATTTAGTTCCGGAAAACCTATGGGCGCCCAAAACTCAATTGAAACAAAAAATGAAAGTGCTGTTGTTGTTGTTCAATTTAAAAGGACTTCTGAAGGAAATACTCCTAGAAAAAGCTTCTGGGAGCCTCAATATCGATCCGATTGCATAGCTGGGTATTGAATTTCATGTTAATAAACCTGTTTGGTGCAATTCACTAAAAAAAATTGGACCCTCAATAATGAATTACGAAAAGGAACCGAGAGTTTGGGATCGGAAGCTGCAAAAAATCCCTGGATACAGCCCTGCGGATACAGTTTGTGTAATTTCTGTACCGTACATGTATATAATAGACTTCGTTTTCACGCGAGTGGTGTGCTGGGATTACAGCATTGAAGAAAGTGTAACTTTATCAGTGGCAATTTATGCATTGCACAAGTGTGATAACAAGTTAATGGCATAGAAACACACTGATTGACACAGGCCCACCATTATCATTATTGGGGGGGGGGGGCACATAAGCTCCAGGTATGCAAACTGGTTCAAAATTGCACAGAGTTAGACTAAAAATGGGCTATCCTAATCACTCGTTTTAAATAATTTCCAAGGTACAGTAACATGTTTGGTGACAAAAATCTGATGTAGAATAGAATGATTTAATAGCAAAATTGAAGAAAAATGTTGTCCTTCATTTAAGGCGACGCGAAATTCAAACTAACAGGGGTTCGATACTGCAGGGATTCCCCTGCCAGTGATTTCATATTATACTTCTGAAATAAAATATGGTTTGTGCAAAAGCTTTCGATAAACCCATGTAGCAAAACTGAGTAAAAATGTTGTCCTTCGATCATTTTAGGTGATTCAGCATGTTTGTGTGAAAAAACAATGTACACTGCATCTCATACATATCACATGAGGCTGAGAAGCTGTGGATAGAAAAAAGTCCAAAACTTTAACATTTAGTGCCCCAGGGGTGGGGAAAGCCTCCCGAGGGTAGTGCATAGGTTGAACAAGTGTAGCATCATGTAAGCTTCCAGAATATATGGGAAATGGGGAGTTCCATCCAATGATAATCTTGAATGGACCAGGCTTCCATGTATCAGGGAACCTTCAAAAGTCACAATGAAACATGCAACCAAGGGTTCCCGATGGGCATAGATAACAGTGCAAAAGCTAAGCCATCAATAAATAATAATAAAAAATAATTAACTAGGCCCATGGGCATATATAGAAAGGTGGTTCAGAAGATAAACGCTGTTGCTTGATTGAGGGTTGGGACAGATACCATTCATCGCAAGTGAACTTTTCTTTGCATAATCTAGCTTTTATTGCACTGTACTTTCATTTGTAAATTAGTATTTTGTAATTTATGGCTCACAGGAAAAATAGTTTTTAACTCATTGTGATACCCCGAGTATCATTTTCAGAGACTATCGATTGACTGACAGCAATAGTGGAGATAGTAAAACTCAAAAGAATAGCTGCTTCCTGAGTAGCAGATTTCTTTCCCAGACTTTCAATTCAAAATAGCCCCCAAAAATCACACGAAAAACTGGCCATAATACCAAGCTGATCAGTATGTAGTGATACTACAATTATACATACACCCAGTACTGGCACTGAATGTAAGTATATAGAACACACGAGTGCATGAAACAACAAGTGGCAAGACATCCATCTCAGGATATTTCAGTTCTCAGACATGTCAGATAGTATTATTTCTAATGTTTAAATTAAATTGATTCATTAATTTCACTACATGCATGTACATATATTCTTAACACCAGTCCATGTGATGACCTAGTTTTAGCTTGACCTCTTCATTCATCAGAAACTAGAGCTATGGTAGGGCAGCTCTTTACACATGTACATGTTGCCTCCTGAACTGTATTTCTCTGAGCTGAGGTCAATCTTTGGAAGAGTGACCATAGTAGGCTTCCATACTTTAGTGCGTATTAATCTAATATCTTGAAGGAAAACAATTAACAGAGTATTATTTAATACAGGTAAGGGATCAAGTACATGCTAAGTGACAATATATAGCCCTACAAAGCTCGTCAACCACTGAAGGATAACTACTCGGGTCTGAGTAAGAATAAACAATTTGGACCTATTTTTTATACGTGTACTTCGGACAACCTTAAAATCAGAAATTGTCTAGATCCCATAATAAAGGTGAGGCAATTCACCTTTCTAAAAATCATGAAATCACCATAGCCATCTGAAAGTCTAATCATTTCATCAGTCAAAATTCAGGAAGGTATCATCAAAGTTTGGTCGGGCCCGACTTCATAGATCTGCAGATATTCAGCGGACAAGAAAATGTTGACGGACGGACGTACGTACATGGCAACGACAAGACCCCACAGCCCTATGGGCTGAGGGGTAAAAAACCTGATCCAGACCGAGGAAAGAATCTAAACATATGTCAAGCCGTATCTTATTTCAATAATTCGAGTTATTTGGAAGTGAAAGTTCATCCACTGCAAAATAAAGGAAATAGGATTGAAGGATGCGGGAAATGGACTTTCACCAATGCCTGCTTATTACACAAAATATTTACAACAGCATTTTTTTTCTTCATGTTTTACAGTCTCCATTTGCCATTAAGGGTTTGTAGCAATATTTGGAGAAGAGCATTTAAAGGCAATTATATGCCACTGCGCGAGCCCGCGGGATGTAATCACCTTAGAAAATAGCCAGCAATGGGCACCAATCCAGCTTTTTCTCATTGCCCAGGTCATTATGTTGCACGAATCAAATTAAATAGCAGAGATACAGTACAATGCATCAACACAGCCAGAGAAACACCTGACGAACAATTTGTTAACAGATGCCTCGAAAATGACCTTGTCCTTGACATTTGTCAGCCAAATTGGGCAAAAACACCTTGTTAACTCCAACTGAGTATTCAGATAAATTACACTTGAAGAATAGAACAGAGCAAAAAACACGGAAAACAAAAACATAGAAAATTAACAATGGCTTCTAAGCGCATCATGTTGCTCTCAAAAGGATAAACAAATTAGAGTGAATACATGCGCATGTATGCCATGGCCGAAGGACAGTCTTTTTGTTGATTGACTTATATATAAACACCAATGCATCTTGGAACTTATCTCGAAATAACAGAATCTGTTCATCATGCTAAATGGTAGATCCATGTGCACTGGCTGAATCTAATTCCTGTAAAATTCCCACAAAGAAAAATCACAGGAATATGCAGGCCTTGCATTCTAGAAATTGTACATGGGTGCATTGGTGTTATTTGATAGGCCTGCTATTTGCTATTAATGGGGTTGATTTGCTCACAGTGAGGCTGATTTCAGTGAGTGAGTGAGTAGAATTTAACGTCGCTTTCAACAATATTTCAGCTATATGTACATGTATATCACGACGAACCAACTAAGCACCACCCAGCCCAGTTGTGTTCCTGCTACTTCAAAGAAGAAATCTTTGAAGCAGCATGGAACCAGACACCCTCCATCCATCCTATAAAACACTGAGGACAGCGCACAAGACACAGACAGGACGCTTAGATGGTGCAATAAAGACAAATGATATTACAGTGCTAGACATTACATTATCAAGTTGCTTCTCAGCAAAATGCATTGAAGCAACAGGAACCTGAACCCACCCAACCACCCGCGAGACTGATTTCAATTGAACTACATTATCATCACTTACTTTATACCAGGCTGATACGTAGGCCCTGTGAAAAGCCCTCACATGGCCTTTCACAGGGTCTTTCTTAAGGCCTGGGCTTTTCATGAAAAGTCTCGTTAAAATGCAAGAACTGGAGCGAGTGAGTTAGGGTTTAATGTCGTGTTCAGCACTATTTCGGGTATAAATATATAGTGACGATATAACTAACTACGATAGAACAGCAAGAACTGAATATGCCTGGATTCTCAAAAGGCATAAAATAATATTTCTGTAAATTTGCATTGAATAAGCCTCAGGGGTGGAGACATGCTCCAGGATTGTAGTGGATGGGTTCAATAAGTGTAGCCTAATGTAAGCATCTGAAATATATGAGGATTCAGGGGTCGGGCAGGCCTTAATTCAGGAGACATACATGTACGGTGAGGATAAGAAACTGTGGACAAGGAAAAATCCGAAACTTTAACATTTACTTGGTCCTACAGACAGACAGACAGACAGACAGACACTGAGACAGACGGAGATCATTGTGGCACCTATATCGAGCTTTCCATAGCTAAAGGTATGGGCTCTATACAAACTGGTATTGGCATGATAGTCCCATCTCGATTGGCATTGTGCTAATATTCCCGCAAAGGAAAATCGACGGGTGTAATTGTGGTCTCTCAAATGAGGAGTGATTCTATCAGCTGAGTCAGGTTTTGTGGAACATACATGGATATAGGCATGGACAGTCAGGGGGTGATACATGTGGGTTACAGTAAATGTTCCGTACCTTATTTTCAGGCCTGCAATCTTTTCACATTTCGAACCTGATACATGCACATGTACAAGTGGACTGGAAAATTACAGATTCTTGTGGCTCAATAAATCTGTGTAGGTCCAGCATGAATTTAATCTGCATTTATGTCCAAAGTTGAAGGATGGTTGAATCATGCTTGATGAGTGTATTACTATTTTCTGGCAATTTCCTGTTTTTTACAATTAAAGGTCAAACCATTGCATTAGACCCAGAACACGGCAGTGTACACCTCGTCTCAGTTTTGCCATGTCCTCTGTTGAATTCAGCTGTCCAGATTACATCAGGGGAGTTACACCTATTCAAATCTAACTGCTTGCAAAATGTCCCACCACAAAAAAAAAAAAAAAAATTGGAACAAAACAAGTCCCTTGAACCTTCACACATCACATTGATACACTGTGAACAGTTAACAAAAGATCTGATATGCCCGGCCTAAAACCCCCGAGGAAGAAAAAAATAGCGTAAAAGAATTTGCCATCGGCACAACATTCGTGCTGTTGAAATTGATTCGGAGAATCCTGTCTTCACGAGTTTACTATTGGCGCAGTAACAGACAGGCGAGCATTGGGAGAAGAAAGCGTGAATCCATCGACTGCCAAATATCAATGCTCTCAGAATTAGCTGTAATCTGCCGGGAGAAAACACCGAGACAAACTCACAATTGAATACTCTGTAAACAATGGGAGCCCATTTTGGGCCGGTTTGTGGTCGGTCCCCAAGTTTGCAAATCGCAGATTCCTTTCCAGCATGAAAGCTGCCGATGACATCTGCGATCCTAATCGCTGGCCGTTTTCAGTGTTTAGTGATGGGGATCGTTAGCCACTAGCTTTCTCGAATAACCATCTCACAGACAATCTTGGGAGAGTTGGATCGAAAGAGCCCGATCAAGTCTGAGGAGAGAATCTCAACATACATCAATCCGTATCTTATTTTAAGAATTCGAGAAATTTGGAAGTGCAAGCTCGTCCACTGCAATTGAGAAGGAAATAGGATTGTAGGGTGCGGGGAATGGACCTTCGCTAACGCCTGCCTATAACACAAAACATTTACAACAGAATTGTTTTCATGTTTTATAGTCTTCATAAATTGCCATTAGGGGTTTGTGGCGGATTTGAACAAGACAGTTTAAAGGCAATTATGTGCCACTGTGTGAGCCCTTGGGATGTAATCGCCTTTAGAAAATAGCCAGGAATGGACACCAATCTAGCTTTGTCTCATTGCCCAGGTCATTATGTTGCAGGAATTCAATTAAATTACGGAGATACGATGCATCAACATAGCCAAGAAAATGTCCTGACGGACAATTTGTAAACAGATGCCGTGAAAATGACCTTGTACTTGTCAGCCAAATTGAGCAAATACGCCTTGTTAACTCCAACTGAGTATTCAGATAAATTACTCTAGAACAAATACAACAGAGCAATAAAAACACAGAAAACAAAAAAAAGTACAAAATTAGCAATGGCTTCTAAGTGCATGCATCTTGCTCTCAAAAGGATAAACAAATTAGAATGAATTCATCTACATTTATCCCATGGCTGAAAAGACAGTCTATTTGCTTTGACTTGACTTTTATATGAACATCAATGTATCTTGGAACTTCTTTCGAAAACACAGAAATTTTTCATCATGCTAAATGGTAGATCCATGTGCACAGGCTGAATTTAACTCCACAAAGGGATATCACAGGGAATATGACTGGATTCTCATAATTTGAGCAAAATTTTAGTGAAATTAATAATAACTTTTGATTTCCATAAATTCTCTGAATTTGGTTGCCACAATCAAAAAGTATCTATTCTGGTGGAGCACGGATGAAGGTGGAATAAGTCCCATCATGCTTTGCTCAGAGCAAGATAAGTCCCATCAAGCTTTGCACAGAGCAAGAGAAGTCCCATCATGCTTTGCTCAGAGCAAGTGAAGTCCCATCAATGCATTGCCCAGAGCAAGAGAAATCTCATCATGCTTCGCTTACAGCAAGAGAAGTTCTATCATGCTTTGTTCAGAGCAAGAGAAGTGCCATCATGCTTCACTCAGAGCAAGAGAAGTCTCATTATGCTTTGCTCAGAGCAAGAGAAGTCCCATCATGCTTCACTTAGAGCAAGAGAAGTCCCATCATGCTTCACTTAGAGTAAGGAAGAAGTCCCATCTTGCTTTGCTCGGAGCAAGAGAAGTCCCATCATGCATTGCTCAGAGCAAGAGAATTCCAATCAGGCATTGCTCAGAGCAAGAAATGTCCCATCATGCTTTGATCAGAGCAAGAGAAGTCCCATCATGCTTTACCCAGAGCAAGAGAAGTCCCATCATGTTTCACTCATAGCAAGAGAAGTCTCATTATGCTTTCCTCAGAGCAAGAGAAGCCCCACCATGCTTCACTTAGAGCAAAAGAAGTCCCATCATGCTTCACTTAGAGCAAGAGAAGTCCCATCATGCTTTGCTCAGAGCAAGAAATGTCCCATCATGCTTTGATCAGAGCAAGAGAAGTCCCATCATGCTTTGCCCAGAGCAAGAGAAGTCCCATCATGCTTCACTCTGAGCAAGAGAAGTCTCATTATGCTTTCCTCAGAGAAAGAGAAGTCCCACCATGTAGAATAACAATTTTATAGCCATTTTCCCACTCCAAATTGGTTATGGACTGAGATCCAGCCTGAACAAAATAAATATATCCCATTCACTTAGGATGAACAAAGGGCCATAACTCTTGAAATGAAAGCTCGTGTGAAACACGGGCGAAGAGCATTTCCCCGAATACATGTGTAACACATAAATTGGTACTCACAGGGTTTAGATCTCCCTAAAATGGGCACACCCTCTACAAATAGGTGTGGCAATTTTCTTAAGAATGGGGCAGAGGGTGGGGCATATACCCATGGAGGATGAGTAATCGGGAATCATCCCTGGTAGTAGCGCCTCTGAGAAGGGATTTCTTTACTAATGGGCGAAATCCAGTGTGAGGCAGTACAAAACTTAATTTTGTGCACGGACCCGCCAACATTGAAAAATTGAATATCAGGATAAAAATAAAATTTCAAATTTCCCCTTTCATCTCTCTACGAAAGTTGGAACATTAAGATTTCAACCTTTTTTTTCATTCCTGATTGTATGAAATAAGCTGTTGTATTCTATCTGAAACAATGCCAGCAAATGAAAATGAGACAACTGGAAGTCCGCGAACTGTTGTTGTTGTAAAATGCTGCTAATAGTGAGTGGATAGAATTTAACGTCATGCACTTTCAACCATATTTCAGCTATATCGCGACGAACCAACTAAGCACCACCCAGCCAAGTGAAATTGCATTCCTGTTACTTTAACGACGACATCTTTGAAGCAGCATGGAAACAGATAACCTCCATCCACCCTATAAAACTCTGAGGATAGCACACAAGACACACACAGGTCGCTTACAGTGAGTGAGTGAACAGAATTTAATGTTGCTTTCAACAATATTTCAGCTTTATCACGACGAACCAACTAAGAATCAACCAGCCCAGTTGTGTTCCTGCTAAAAGAAGAAATCTTTGAAGCAGCATGGAACCATCCACCCTCCATCCACCCTATAAAACACTGAGGACAGCGCACAAGACACAGACAGGTTGCTTACATGGTGCAATAAAGACAAGTGATATTACAGTGCTAAACATCACATTATGAAAGTCCTGTTCTTCTCAGCAAAATGCATTGAAGCAATGCTGCTAATAGTACTTAGGCAACAACGGCATTCAACATAAATCGGGAACCTTCACTGACTGTGTGATCCATCACTGTGTCATGGTACCCACAGTGACGTGGTACGTCAGAGCTTGGAAATGGTGGATGTTTCACCAGTTCAGCCGATATGTCATGGTTTAATTTACTTTTGAAGCATGAGGCTGTTGCAACACACGCGAACAACCACAATGTTGATGATAAGAATGTTAGATTTTAAGTGTTTGTTGACAGCTAAAAGTATGTGACAAAACATACAGTTTTTTAAGTCAGACATATTCATGCACTCCGGGTCCATCATCAGTTGGATATGTGGTATTAATTTAGAAAGCCAAGCTATATTTCATGTTATATCATAATATAAAGTATATAACCTTGAAAAAAAATAGGTTTAGTCAACTGGATGGCTTCTAGTCAGTCACAAATTGCACATGTATTATGAATTTGGAGAGCCTGTCTTAACTTCTTTAAAAATTACTGCTAATGTTACATTTAACCTTAATAAAACAGGTGAAGTCATTTTCATAAGGCTTCTGATCCATCACTATCTGCATATGTGGTATGACCAGAAAGATGAATAGAGAGACAGATAGAGACACAGAAGACATGGACAATTCAGTTCCATTTGAGGCATCATTCCATATTATCTTCGAAGTCTAAATATTCTGTCAAAATGCACCAGAACCATTTTACTTAAATTATATACAAAAATTTCCCAGGTGAGATGTGCCATATAGCAGGAATGTAGAAGTTCCACTTCAAAAATCTTTCCAATTTTTCAGTCTAAACACAGGAAGGAAGCAATCAGAGATTGCTCAATTGTATGCCCCCCCTTCCGCTTTAATCCGACACTGCCCCAACATTGTTCTGTTCTGTATTGGTGGAGGCCTTGATGATTATGAAAATTCTATTTCAGTCAATGTTTTTGCCATGCCTCGCATAATACATATTCAAAGTATCGACCAACAAGTGAGAATACAATGTTTTGATGCAAGATGGTCGCCGGGGCTTTCGACCAATCCGAAAATGAGACCTACATTCCTTGGGAGTATATTGTGGTAAAATTATGAAGCGATCAGTAAACTTTGAATTTTGCACCCAATTAACTCTTTTTGGGGCAATTTCATACTTCAGGACCTATGTGGTCTGCTTTGGAATGTGGAATGACATATATATAGCCATTTTCCTGGTCCAAATCGGTTATGGACTGAGATCCAGCCTGGACAAATAAATATATCCCATTCACTTAGGTTTGATAAACAAAGGATCATAACTCTTGAAAATATAACTGAAAGCAGAGAAACTTCATACTGCACAACTATGGGGCATTGATAACATATCATGCAAATTTCATACTTGTCCATGCAATATTAAACGAGATCCAGCCTGGACAAGTCCCAATTCACAAAGATTTCAAGAAGATAGTGCCACGGCACTGTAGCGCTCATCTGGCTATAACTGGAGAAAGTGGCTGTGAGAAATTTTTACTGAAGAACTGCAATAGATGAGTTTCTAACTTGCGTTGTCTCCCCTGAACACTAAATGGCAACGTAGTCGATTTCACAGGAGATCAAGCTGCAAATTCATGATTGTAATTGGAGGTTATGGAATAAAGGCAATTATACCAAAATATAATGTGTGATTGTCAGTAAGCTGTATAAGCAATAACCAGAACCAATTTTTATTATGTGATTGCAGTCGTTCGTCCGTCTGTCTGCCTCGTGTACGGACAGTACTTTGGACAGTTTTTAACCTACGATTCCAATATTTTGTGGGTATATGCACCAGGGGGAGACATGTCGAGTACGAAATATGTGCGACAGGGTTGTTACGATGGCAACGAGATGTAACAGGACATTTTTCCAATGAAAGTAATCTCTGGTGAGGTATGGCCTAACCAAGACATACCCCCATCTGTCTGCGAAGATGTAAAAAACTGACCAGTGAGCGATCGGCTTCAAAGGCTGAGTGGATGATTTCCACGGTAAATTTTTTGGGTCAATAATATTCCATATCATTGAATAGGGGTATGATTTTGGAAATTTCAGAAACTGTCATGGTTAACGGCAGCCATCTTCAATTACGCAGGTAACTGAAAACCAATTTCAACTGTCCTCTCACCAATGTCAAAACAATCTCCAAGTTTGAAAGTCAATCGGTTCAATAGTTCTCGAGTTATTGGTTGGGCAAGAAATTTGTAAAGAGACAACTGCCACCCTCCTCGCGGTCAGAAAATCTGAGAAAATCAACGACAGAAATGGTGCTCTCTGACATGTCTGAGAGCTTTTCAGGAGAAATTTAGAAGAGAGCCCACTACAATTGTATAAAAGTAAAAGTATCCTATAATACAATAGTACCCGTATAATTGTCCAAAAGTATTCCCAGTATCTCCAACAAGTACTTGGCCAACTTTTGGATTTCTTGCATATTATGTCAATTATGTCTACTCATGGCAACTCAATATAATTATCATGTCATTATTAATGGTACTATGGAGGATTATTTAATAAAGATTCAAAGACAAATAAAATTTCTTGTTGAAATTATAAAATAAGTATCTATTTGTATAATTTCAATTTATTTTTTTGTGAGTTGAACTATAATATCCCAGATGGGTCTTTACCCCAACCGGTTTATACTTTGTGCACAAAATGCGTTTATTGCGTCGGTGGCGACAAAATACGCAGGAAAACCAGACGCAACAATGAGTTTTGGTCATTTGGCAATATTAACCGATGTATGATCCACTTTCACATTTACATGACGAACATGTGTCGTTGTTGTTGTTGTCAAATTTCGAGCGAATTGGGACTTCATCAATGCTGATCAGAAAATGATTTCAGAGTGGCCTTGAAAAAGATTTATTCATGCTAGACGAATCTGTGAATTGATAAGTATCTGTTTCGTTCTTCTTTTTCGGGATTACCTAAAAAACTGCAGACTAGCTTGACGTTTCATATTCGTCTATTTCGGTAACAAGAGAACCACGTGGGGGACATCCGACATGGCGGAGAATAGTTAGATTTGACACGCACTAACAAATGACCGACAATATTCGAATAAGTGTCGCAAATGTGCGAGATGCCGTCGCCTGCGACGGGCGACAGCTTCTATTGAAACCACTGCTGACATGGTAAATTGGTTCAAAATCATGAAATACGACCGAATTCCGAAGAAAATATGAAAAGTTCGACTTCGAAAACCTACCTACCTACCTGTGGGAAAATATGATAATGAATTTGTCCGGCCAATCAGATGGGAGATAACTCGAAATACATGTATAGCTAATCGGCAAGCCGATAATGCGTGATCGGTTAAGGGACGGTACAATTTTCATTGCAGCCTGTCCAACACATACGCAGAGAAGCTGTTTATTAACCTAAATTACAATTTCAGTGTTAATATTCGCCCTCAATCATTTTAATATTCTATTCTATTCTTGCCTTCGCAAGGTAGATGTTTACTAACTATTTGTTCTCCTGTCACCCACAAGTTCTGTACGGAACAGTGCCATTGCACTAAGGGGCCATCTCCATATTCCCATTCGAAAATTCGATTTTTTTTTCGACCACCGGTGTTCGGAATTCCTTTCAATTAACAATCAAAGTTTCATGGAGAAATTTTCCTGTACACAACTAGGACACTTTTCCTGTACAACTAGGACCCAAGAGAAACATTCATACACAATTGAGAAAGATTCATGCAGTACATCCCTCGATCCCAAGATTTAGCAATAACAGTTTTTTTCCAAGATGGCCGCCCGATTTGAATTTTCAAATCAGACTAAAAACACATCTAAACTCAATGGAGGACCTGTGTATCACTGTTAGGGGGACAGTTTTACAAACTTTGAGAATGATTCATTCAATAGTTCCAAAGATTTAATTTATAAAAAAAAATTCAAGATGGCCGCCTGGTCACGTGGTGGTCATTTTGAATTCTCGAATCGGACTAAATAGCAAATATTACAGAAATATCCCCAAGGGTAACCTTTGTACCAAATCTAAGAAGCTCCATGCAGTAGTTCCCAAGAATTTAAAATAACAATGTTTTAATAGGGAAAATCCAACATGGCTGCCTCGTGGCCATATTGAAATTTTGAATCGGACCAAACAGGCGAATTGCACAACAGGACCCAATAGAAACATTCACGATACAAAATTTGAAAAAGATTCATGAAGTACTTCCCAAGATTTACCAATAAAACCGTTTTTAAGATGGCCGCCTGGCATCCATATTGGATATTCAAATTGAACTAAAGTACACATGTTGTACAACTAGACCCAAAGGGGAACCGGTTTACCAAATTTGAGAAAGATCCATTAAGTACTTACCGAAAAATAATGATGACAAGATTTCACTGGCAAATTCAAGATGGCCACCATGGCGGCCATATTTAAAATCGTATCGGCACCGCATGAACAAATTCTGGTGTACTCATTGGGGGGAACATGCATGCCAAGTTTCAGCTTAATCGGCCAAGCGGTTTCAGAGAAGAAGATGTTTACGCACAACGGACGACGCACGACGGACAGTCAGGTCATGACATAAGCCCATCGGGCCTTCGGCCCAGATGAGCTAAAAAAGGGTCATAACTCTTGAAAATATAAGCGAAACGCGGAGAAACTTCACGCTGCACAACTACAGGGCACTGACCACATATCCTGCAAATTTCCTAATTGTCCATACAAATTAACCAAGATTCAGCCTGGACAAGTCTCAATTCACAAAGATTTGAAGAAAAAAAGGGCCATAACTCTTGAAAATATATGCGAAGGTGGAGAAACTTATATGCGAAGGTGGAGACCACATATCCTGAAAATTTCATAATTGTCCATACAATATTAACCGAGATCCAGCCCGGACAAGTCCCACTTCACAAAGATTTGAAGAAAAAAAGGGCCATAACTCTTGAAAATATACGCAAAACGCGGAGAAACTTCATGCTGCACAACTACAGGGCACTAACCACATATCCTGCGTTTTCATAATTGTCCCTACAATATTAACCGACATCCAGCCCGGACAAGTCCCAATTCACGGAGATTTCAGGAACAAAGGGCCATATCTCTTGAAAATAAAAGTGAAATGGGGAGAAACTTTACGCTGCACAACTGTGGGGCACTGACCACATATCATGCAAATTTCATACTTATACAATATTAACCAAGATCCAGCCCGGACAAGTCCCATTCACAGAGATTTCAGTAAAAGGGCCATAACTCTTGAAAATTATACCGGAACTCGGAAAAACTCTAAAAAAACTCTACGGTGCACAACTACGAGGTACTGGCCACATTCCATGCAAGTTTCAATCCTGTCCATCAAATATTAACCGAGATATCGCGCGGACAAGAAACTCGGACAGACAGACGGACGGCCTGAGAGACGGACGGACGGACAAAGCGATCGCTATATGCCCCCCCTCTAATTAGAGGGGGGGCATAAAAATAGTTACCAGTTGTATAACTATGCTGTCAAAATGCAATGGTACATGTATGTGACATTTCATCCCTCAAGTTTCAAGCAAATTCTGGGGATCTTCAGATGAACAAACATGAAGCTGCGCTATCGAAACCCCTCGGCTCTGAACCCCAGCTATTATAATGTAAGGGTGTCTCTACCAATTGATTGGCTTGTGGGAAGAAATATTTACCCCTGGTATTGTAAGTGTACTTTCTTTGAAAAAAAAAAAAAGTTTTCCTCCCCTTAAATTAATTTGCTTCTGGAATAAATACATACACTATAGATATACGTTTGTCATATCTTGGTAAACACAACTAAAATTGCTGAAATGGAAATCATTAGAAGAGAGCCAAATTTGGGGAAACATTTAAGCGGTGGGAATATAAAATGATGTGTGGCAACTAAAAAGTGTTGTTAGGTTAGGTTGTTAGCAAAACAAAAAAGTAAAACTACAAATCATGTTGTGAATAAATTTTGTTTATTATAATTACCGATAAGCATCTAGTTCAGGTCAAGAGAAACAACTGTATCACGTTAGGATGTTGTATATGGAACGGTTCTGAAATTATCACACTAACAAATCATAAATGGATTTTTATTTGTAAAAAGGGGCATAACTCTGCAAAATATTGTCCGAGATGACTCATTTCCGATAGGCTTCTGATTTACGTCAAGATAAATAGATGTAACAAGTTTGGTTGCCATGCATGAAACGGTTCTGTAGATATCGCGGTAACGGATGGACGGACGTACGGACAGCCGTACATGATGACGACAATACCCCTAGGCCAAAGTTGGCCGAGGAGTAAAAACAAATGAGCATTAACGAAGTGGTAATTTGTGATTTTACTCATTGAAAATTGGCCAGAATGCTTCTCCAGATATCTGGAAGCCAAGGGCTTCAAAGTCACTTGAGACTAAACAAGTGTTATTGGGATAACCATACCACTGTTCAAACAGGATCAGATTATTATTATCAGTATTGGAGAGAGAAGCACTGATTCTGTTTACTTTGTTGACACAAGCACTAGGCCCCTTATGTTATTGCATTATGCAATAAGTCAACCACTTCAGATTAACCACTTTAATGCACAACATACATGTACAGGTATACACTATGTAGGCCTAGCTGATAGTGTAGCTGTAAAAACCCCCACTGCCACATATATGCCAGTGCCAGCAGCACCAATGTCCTTTCAATCTATTTTTAAACTATAATGTTAATTAAATTATGAATTGTAAAAAAAGAATGCATTATGAAATATAAATAAAGCATTATGTTGATGGGTCACGAAATCCATATGGGAGGTCAATTTTTTTAAATCCTTTGTCTGTCTAACAAGATCACAATATAAACTTGTGCTGTATAAGTCTACTGTCTGCAGTGCTACCCAATGATGAACAAATATCACAAAGCTACACGATGAAGCAAAATCCCCAGATCTGGCCGGGGAATGTAGGTATTGGACTAAGTCCTGAGAATTTCACGTATTAAAAAAATGGCCATTTGGCTTACAAGGGATGTGAATTATAACATTGGGAATGTTATATTCATGTTAGGCAAATTAGAATTACTTTTTCTTGATTCAAAGAAGTAAATTTCCATTTTTGTGAAAAAAATCTCATTTTGAGACGCAAAAACGTGCCTTCATGTTTCCGCCAACATCACCAGAATCTTGTCAGTCCTTTGCCTGTCTTGCAAGATCATTATACTCAAATTTCATGGAAATCAAACAAGTTGTTTAGAAGATATCATGTTATACATGTTTACCTGAATTCAAGTCTATATTGCCACCTAGTGATGACCAAATACCACGAAAAACAAGCAGGTGAAATCTAATGCCCTAGGGAGAAGGCACATAAGAGTTCAATGAAAAAAAAAAATTAATCATGATAATGGTTAAGAAGGTTTTGATGTTAAGTCAGATAATTGAGATATTTCATTTGAATGGCAATTTGATTCCCACCGAAAGGGAATTATCATGTCAGCAATCCTATATTTAGGCTTGGCAGCCTAGAATAGAACAGTTTTTAAATATTTCTCCAAGCGAATTGGTAAATTTTCATTTCATGAAAAACTTTTTTTTGAGACACAAAAAACTTGCCTTAAAAATTATGCCAGCTACACAAAAACCTTTTCAGCACATTGCCTCTCCTTCAAGACCATTGTAATAAAATTTCAAAGAAATCGGGCAAGCTGTTCAGACGAAATCGTCACAGAAAGGTTCACCTATGCTCTGACTATAACGCCACCTAGTGGTGAGCAGCGGCTATCAAAACACAACCAGACAAATTTCCCAGGCCTAAGGAGATAGCACACAAAGTTTGACCCGAAAATATTTAACAGTTTCAGAGATAATCACGTTTGAAGTCGCCGCGGCGGCGGATCCGGAGCCGTTTCTCATGAAAACATAAGAGCATCCACTTTGTGGAAATGCTCTAAATATAACCGAAAGCAGAGGAACTTCACGCTGCACAACTACTGACCACATATCCTCCCAATTCCATACTTGTCCATACAAAATTATCCGCGATCCAGCCCGGACAAGTCCCAATTCACAAAGATTTAAAAAACAAAGGGCCATAACTCTTGAAAATATAGAAGCGAAACGCGGAGAAACTTCACGCTGCACAACTGTGGGGCACTGACCACATATCATGCAAATTTCGTACCATACAATATTAACCAAGATCCAGCCTGGACAAGTCCCATTCCCAGAAATTTCAGAAAAAGGGCCATAACTCTTGAAAATTATACCGGAACTCGGAAAAAACTCTACGATGCACAACTACGAGGCACTGGCCACATTCCATGCAAGTTTCAATCCTGTCCATCAAATATTAACCGAGATATCGCGCGGACAAGATATTCGGACGGATGGACAGACGGACGGACGGACAAAGCGATCGCTATATGCCCCCCCCTCTAATTAGAGGGGGGCATAACAAGCTCTTACAATTACAGATTATTTACAGTTAATCAAAATATGTTTGACTGTGAGTCTCTCATGGAGTGGAATACACTTCAGAGACTCTTCAAATCATCGACAATGAATGAATATTCAGGAGTCCATCACGAATGACCGATTCTATTTAGTCGGTGAAACACGAGGAGTACAATAAAGATGTAATATTCAGACTCCCAATTTCATCGTTATATAATTACTTCGATATTCATCTGTATAAACATGTTTGAGCATTTCTATCATGTCTACGATGATTATACATTGTATATACATAAATCTACATTCAACTCCCAGCAGGCCTTCTGTTAACGCATATCGATGAGGGCCCATTGGGAATCTGTGGTGTAATACACTCTCCCATGCAGACTTGCAGTATATGTATGCATGCATAATCAAACTTGGGAGCGTCGCCAGTAATGGAATCATCGTGTCCATTATAATTGGTGAGCAAGATAAACCAGATGTGAATTATCCGCTTCATTAGCATATTAACGAAACTAATAGGATGAAGTATATCGAACACGATGACATGATACCTTTTGTCAGTTGCATATGCCATTATACATTGATCAGTCCTATTGGCAGTGTCTACTTTCTCAGCATTAACCCATTGCTAATTTACGCATCAGATCAATTTTACTCCATATCAGTGCCAGTTTTGGGGTTGCATGCTATTAATATTATATTCCAGTACCCCCGGCATACTCTCGCCCCACCCTATCCCGCACCACACCTATGCGACCCGCTGTGTCGACCCATTCTACTGCAGGGTGCAAGCCTGGCCCATGAATGTCCGGTAGTGAGAACCCCAGGTCTCTCGCCCCACCCTATCCCGCGCCACACCTATGCGACCCGCTGTGCAGTGAGTAAAGCGGAGGAGTAGGAGTCAGACACTCCACGGATTATACTAGGTAGATTTCAATATCTAAAGTGCAACCTTCATGTAGCTGAATTCAGCGGCAGTTGCAGGGGTCATTTGAATCTGCTCTTTCCAAATTAATCTGTCTTGCCCTGATAGCGGTGACAGGTTGGTTTGGGAAACTCGCATAAAGAGTCAGCGAACAGTGTGTTTATTCAGAATTCAAAGCTCCGTCCCAGAGTAAACCAGGCAGGAATTGTAAATTGGGGTGAGAAAATGCACATGGATTCCATTCAGAAAGCTAGGTTCCCATTTATCCATTTTAGCCATGCCCCTTGGGATGTGAACTTGGCGGGAAGGAATAAATCTCCATATATCTGTATACATCTGTTGATGCATATTTGTGGCAGGGTGGTACATCATGGCACGTGTGGCGGTGAGCTGGTCTAGTTTTGGATGAGGCGTCGCCAAATAAAACATCCCAGATACAATGTAAATCCCTAAGGCAGAAAATCATGTAAGCAATCACTTTAGTATAGCTGAACCTAGAATCTTTTCTCGAAGGTCGTGGAATTCTTTTCACATCATCATGCAGCTAAGGAATATCAAGAATGAAAGGATCATAGGGAAATGTGAATTAACATACAAAATCTTGGACTCACCTGATGATGGCGATCAATTTTTCAATTACATTATCAAAAGCAGAGCAAGGGTGTATGAAGCATTGTTGGAAGTGTCTTCCACACAAATAATACCTCTGAACATGAATATAGTTTTACTTCAGTTCACTAACTTTTCACTGTATTGAATTCATTGTTAACTCATTCAGTACCGAGCGTCATTTCTGGCCTCAGTTCCAGTAGCTCCACAGCTGAGCCTCAATGTGTGCAGTGCACAAATGTCCATCACAGAAGCTGTCGACCAAAAGTTCATTTCAAAAATATTTTGTTTATGAAAGCGAATAAAATTTGAAACTTTATATCTCCATGAAATACACAAGCATCAGAAATTGTGTTTGTGTTATTTTTATAATTATATACATGAAATTATGCATGCAAATTTCATGAAAACATGTTTTTATCTGTTTGAAAAAAATGCTTCAACAAAAATAACATCGAAATTGTCATGATCTGGTTTCAGATGTACGTAATCTCTGGCTGGAAAAAATTATAGCTGATTGTAGTATCCATTCCCAGGATAAAGATGATAATTTCCTCAATTTATTTCATCCACATATAACTTATAAATTAACGTATTTATCTGGTAGAAATTCCGTTGATAGTGATTATATTACACGCAATATAATGAAGCAGAAGTGTTTTTTTCTCGTCTGATTCAATCGCGTCCGTGCTCCGTTTCCCTGAACCGATTTCAATGAATGACGTATCATTGTAAAGCCCGTTCATTCATCTTTCTTCTCGTAGTAGAATCACCATCGGATGGCCAGTGAAACGAAAGATTTGATTGGATTGAAAACAGTGTTCACGAATCTATGTCACGAAACGATCTTTCTGATAAGCCCGCTGTTTTGGGCAAGTGGATTGGATAAGAGCGTAAGGCCAGCCAATCGGGTTGCCTCATTCATCGCGGGTTTGTTTGGGGAAATCAAAACAGAAAAGATGTAGGGAAATTCTGACAAGTTGGTGTCGGACAGTAGCGAAATATTTGGGAAATAAATTTACCAAACGTATACGATCGTAGGAATTCTCAACAATGGATATATACCTGTACCTTGACAGAAAATTTGACAGAAAATATCTCGTGAATTCGTCAGATTTCTCAAGGAATCGTATGATTCTTCCAGGTATTTGAACATTTGCAAATGTCTGCCGAAACGGCGCGATGTTCTCACAGATCTCTTCTCGGATTATAGTTTTATTTCGTTATATTTCGTTATATTTTTCATTCAATACGAAAATGCTTTATATATAATCGGATAGATAGCGATCTTATCTTTCGATATATGTATGGTTTACGTGATATTTCTTCCTGAACAGACCAGGAAAATAAGAATTCCAACGGTGGTGTATACGGCCGACTTCATTTTGGAAATTTTCGTGATTTTATTTTTTATCTGCGTTTTCAAACAACGATCTTGAAATAATTTCTCTGTCAGTCAAATCCAAATTTCAGAAATTGTTACGTGAGAAAATAAGCTTCGTAAACATATAGGCCTTTAATTACATTTGACAATGCTTAGATATGAAAATTCTATTTTCCCACGACAGTTATGATTTACGCCATATGGCGTCATGGGGTTGAGGAGGCCCAAATCTGCGACGCCAAATGGCGCTTACGGTACCACTACGAGAAATTGTTCAAATGGCATGAAGCAGAGCAAGGGTGTATGAAGCATTGTTTGAAGTGTCTTCCACACAAATAATACCTCTGAACATGAATATAGTTTTACTTCAGTTCACTAACTTTTCACTGTATTGAACTCATTGTTAATACACCAACCACCCTTAGGCAGTCCAAACAAAGCAGTCTTCATCCTGCTGTGTTTATTGATAAGCATATATATGGTATAATATCTAGAAAATGTTTGAGATCTCTATTATGCTTGATCCGACGAACAGAAAGCGCAAGCACAGTAGCTAGAACTTTTAGCATTTGTACTGTCCCAGGTACATCCATGTATAATACAGAATCACACATACATGTACTTGTACAATATTTAATCATTCTGTGATCCACATCACTCGTTAGACACAATATAATTACATTATAAATTCCATTGGAGAATTACAAATAACGGATATAAAAAAAAAGTTGAATCATGGTTTATGAGTGCATTACTATTTTCTGGCATTTTTCTACTTTTTACAATAAAAGGTCAAACCATTGCATTAGACTCACAGAATTGTACAGCTCATCTCAGTTTTGCCATGTCCTCTATTAAACTCAGTTGCCCACATCACTTCTAGGGAGATACAACTATTCAAATCTAACTGCACGCACAATTTCCCAAGGAAAAAAATAAATGTAACGAAACAAGTGCCAGGAACCTTCACACAGCATATTGATACACTAGTGAACAGTTAACAAAAGATTTGATATGCGATTAAACCCCCTGGGGGAAGCAGAAAAAAACGTAAAAGAATTTGCAGTCGGCACAACATTCATGCTGTTGGAATTGCTTCAGAGAATCATGTCCCCGCAAGTTTACTATTGACGCAGTAACAGACAGGCGAGCATCGGGAGAAGAAAGTGCGACCCCATCGACTGTCAAATATCAATGCTCCCTGAATTGGCCATATTCTGCAGGGAGAAAACACTGAGACAGACAAACTCGCAAATGAATACTCAGTAAACAATGGGAGCCCATTTCGGGCCAGTTTGTGGTCTGTCCCTAAGTTTGCAAATCGCAGATTTCTTTCCAGCATCAAAGCTGCCGATGACATCTGTGATCTTAATCGACGAGGCTATTAGACGCTACTTTTCTCGAATAACCATCTCACAGACAATCTTGGGAGAGTTGGAAAGAACCGGATCCAGATCAAGGAGAGAATCAGAACGTAAAGCAAGCCGTATCTTATTTCAAGAATTCGAGTACCGTAATTTGGAAGTGGAAGCTCATCCACTCTGATTAAGAAGGAAATAGGATTGAAGGATGCAGGAAATGGACTTTCGCCAACGCCTGCCTTACAGAAAATATTTACAACCTAACTTTTTTCATGTTTTACAGTCTTCATTTGCCATTAGTTTATTGTATTTATGTTTGGAGAGGACAGTTAAAAGGCAATTATCATATGCCATACGATGCATCAACACAGTCAGCGAAACGTCTTGATGGACAATTTGTAAACAGATGCCTCGAAAATGACCTTGTCATTGACAATTGTCAGCCAAATTGAGCAAAAACACCTTGTTACTGTTAACCCCAAACGAGTATTCATATAATTTATACTCTATATTATTAGTCTAACACAGAATGATATAATGTTCAAAGAAGTGGTACATGTACTTGCATTAAAACTTATTCAACAAACCATGGCAATTTTTCTAAAATAATTTAGAATCAAGTCTTCCCACACACTACCAAAGATATCTTTCAAACCAGCTGCTCGATAAAAACACACTCTTACGATTACAGAATTTATACAGTTAAAAGAGTACTTACCTTATTTTTGAGTGTGCTTATATTTATCAGCAATCATATTCCAAACCTTATTGTATAAAACTTATGTTGATAGAATGCGAAATAAAAGAAATATTGAATATTTGTTGCTCGCCACGGCGTGCACTGGGTACCGCCATTGCACCACTGCGTGACGTTTTTAGATGAGCGGAAGTGAGTGTATAAAACTCATCTAAAAATGTCACAATGTCATGGAGATTTAAGGTTCATCATGCTAGTCATGCCGATAATTCGCACGAGAAGGAATTCAGTAAATTCACTGACGTTCTAGTTGATTTTAGTTGTTCAAGTGTAATCATGAAAATGTTTACGAACATAGAAGCATCGTCGTTCAACTCAAATCACTGGACAATTGCAGAGGAAGCTCTTTTAGTTTACCGCTCAGTTTCAAATTTTGTCCAAATATAAATAGGGCAAGTCTGCGCCAGGCAAGCAAGCATCAGGAGAAGAAAGCGCGAACCAATCGACTGTCAAATATCAATGCTCCGTGATTGGCCGTATTCTGCAGAATGCCCAGAGACAGACAAAATCGCAAAGGAATACTCAGTAAACAGTTGGAGCCCATTTCGGATAGGTTTCTGGTGAAGCAGCGATGAAGCTGGAAGACGTCTCATCATGCTTTGCTCAGATCATTCTTAGGAGTACCTACATGTATATGAACAATTAATCCTTGGACAATGCCATCTTTCCTTGGTGGCGGCGACAGGTGCACAGCATGTGGGCCACCGCATGAGCTCCAGTTCATTCTAATGATATCTCCCCTAAGTTTATAACATGAAGTGGATTTTTCAACTATTGATAACTGGTGTAAATATGATAATATGGATCAAATATTCTTACTATTCCAAGGAAGAACCAATACGCTTGCATTTAAGGTTATTTTGAGAACTTCAGGTTGAAAATATACCAAATATCATCAATTAAAAATATATCCTGGGTTACAGAGATACATGTAGTGAAGCGCCCGGGTTGATGAACCAAAGCTCATGCTGCCATCGAGGACAGACATGTGCAGGGATTAACTTGAATTGAATTGAAGTGGAAATGCCTTATTGCCAAAATTTGTGTCACAAAAATACATGTATATAGAAAGAAGATTTCATATGTTTCTGGAAAAATCTGCTTTGTAGTTGAACCTACATGGATTTGCATCACCTCCATAAAAATGACCAGCTTCTAATTATATGATGGATGATAATTCTTAAACTTTGGTTACAATTTATACACACACAAAACTGGCATAATACATTAATTGGTTCGGGGAAACTCCGCGAACAGTGTGTTTATTCAGAATTCACAGCTCAGTCCCAGGATATAAACCAGGCAGGAATTGCAAATTGGGGTGGGAAAATGCACATGGATTCTATTCAGAAAGCTAGGTTCCCATTTATCCAGTTTAGCCCTGCCCCTTGGGACACAGACTTGGCGAGAAGGAATAAATCTCCATATATGCGTACACATCTGTTGATTTGTGGTGGGTTTGTACATCATGACACGTGTGGCGGTGAGCTGGTCTGAGTTTTGGATGAAGCATTGTAGAATAAAACATCCCAGAATTTTTTATTATTACAGGCAGAAACTCATGTGAACAATCACTCGTTTACCTAAACCTATATCGAGTCCTTTCTTGAAGGTCATGGAATTGTTTCGACATAAATTTGTCATGCAACTGTGGGAAATACACCTTGCAAAAAAAAAAGTGGCTGAACATTGCTATATGCCTTCAACTGCCAAACTTTGATCGGTAGCATTGAGTTTTAACACAGCCTTAATTTTGCCAGTCACAGACAGTCAAGTCGTGTCAGCACAAGTCTCCCACTGGGGCTTTCCAAAAATAGGCGTAACTTAATTATCTCTGTAGGTCCCAGATTTGGTTAATGTTCAACAGATCGACGTTTTCACCTGAAATTTACTACAGAGATTATATATACGACTGGAAGAGTTCGCTTGGCATATAGCTTTTCAGCGAAATGCACAGGTGGCACCACCATAAAGGGAGAAATCTTCAATCACACCCAATTGTGGACAAAATTTATTTGGCTGTTCTAATAAATTTGATCATCCTCTGTCATCAATGAAATAAAGAAGAAATAATGGATTATATGCATGATTTTGAACCTGTTTGTCAACTTCCTGTTTCAATAAATTTGATCACCCCCAAATTTTATGGGTGGGAATTTCACTTCCTGTGATTGAATTATTAGAGGGATTACTGTTTATATAATTCACATCACAATTATCGACAATGATGCGCTTGACTGTTATTACACCCGGAAACCCTTTCGCTCGGCAATATAATCGCTCTGAATCGTCTGAGAAAGCGGACTGAGCGACACATTCTGACATTATCAAATATCAGATGTTTTCTAAGGCTCTTGTTAATCTAATTATATTATCTAATGATAAAAGGTTTAGGTTCGGGGAGAGCGTAAGTGCTAAATGCTTCCTGAATGTCACCCGAAGAAAAAAAGGCGGCATGATGTGTAAAGACATAAGAGATGGCGGGGAAAGATATCCGCAGAATAAATACAATTACACAAGTGACTTTGACGAGACGTCACATGGCCCGTTTTCCTCATTAACGTGAAAACCCTGAGAGACATACGCTCCTATAGATTTGCCATCAAAACTGGTTTAAGTTTCCACGAGTCCATCAGCTTTCTCCCATCAGCCCGGTTGCCTTGGGTGCGTCTCTTTCGCAGTGATAACTGTCCGCGGTGTCGGCCAGTCTCTGTTAGCGGTTGAGGTTACTGCTGATCCGCTATCAGTGATAAATAATTCACTGGACACGGCCATCTAACTAAATACCCCAAACACCTCTGACACATTCGTAGCAGTCAAATCAGTGAAGAGAAAACAATATGGGGCTAGCCAGTGTTTAACGGAGACAAATACGCATCCGTATTGACTGAATTGCTGTCTGAGAATTAATCCAACAAAATTTAAATTATGTATACTTTAATAAAAAAAAAATCGACCATAGAGGTCCATGTCCCCCGCTAGCAGCACCAGTTATGGTGGATTACATCCACCATAACTGGCGCTGCTGCTGCGGGGGCCATGGACCTCTATGGTCGATTTTTTGGGGTCGATGATATCTCATATCATTGATAAGAGTATGATTTGAAAATGGAGATATCGCTGATGAGCTTAACATAATCTAATACAGCAGATGGCACCCATATTGGATTATGCACATCCATAAAACATAATACATGACTGTCCTCTCACTAAGGTCAAGGGACTCCCCAAGTTTGAAGTAGATCAGTTGAATCGTACTCCAGCTGTTGTCCGGACAAGATCAAACTGCTTAAAATCCAATGAAATCCAGTATGGCCGATGGTGGCCATATTGGATTAAGCACGTCCTTGAAAAACAATCCTAATCCTCCTCTCAACAATGTCAAGGCACCCCTTACCGCTTTGCAGTGTACACGCCAAGATGCAGTGTGGTTGCAGTGTGGTTGCAGTGTAACCTTCAACCACACTGCAACAACAAGAAAATTACAGGCACACTGCACACACTTCAGTGCAACAGCACAGATCTCCAGGCACACTGCAAACACACTGCAGAAACTTAGAAACAATCCAGGCACACTGCAGACACACTGCAGAAACTTAGAAAATATCCAGGCACACTGCAAACACACTGCAGAAACTTGAAAAAAATCCCAGGCACACTGCAGACACACTGCAGAAACTTAGAAAAATTCCAGGCACACTACAAGCACACTGCAGGGACTTTAACTTTTTTGATATAAAAGAGACACACTGCCGAGACACTGCCAGGACTTTAACTTTTGCATATAAAATAGAGGGAGATATTGTTTGTTCAGGGTTTTTCCACTTTCTTTGATCTTCTCATTTACAAGATCAGCTCGTATTGCCACACTGCAACTTTTTTCTGCAGTACCTCATTTGTATAGTGAAGATAATTCCAAGTACACTGCGACTGAAGGTTACCCTTACCAAAAAATCTTGTAAGATCTTGTAGGATTTGAAATTTTCTTTGAAAAGATCTTGTGAGATCTTACAAGACAGTTGTTTTGTCCTACACGATCTTACAAGATCCTGAAGGACAAAGCTGGCTGTCCTACAAGATTTTGTAAGATCCTGCAGGACAGCTGTCCTACATGATCTTGTAAGAATAAGTTTGCCTGTAGGACAAAATATCAGTTTGCTTTTGGAAAGTATTTTTATAAGACAGTTTTACAGAATATCCACAACATTGGATCTCCAGTTGAAGATCTGGTTAGCACTTTCTCTTTCAAAAATGGCAGGCATAATATTATCATGATATATACCAAAATTGTACTTCCCTCTACTGAATCAATCATATGGAGGACCTCATCTGTTTCACTCAAGTAAGAAAATTGTTCTTGAAAGTAAAAAAAAAATCTATCTGATAATAGTTTACCTTCAAACCTGATTGGAAAATTCTGTCAAAGTATTTGTTTTTCAATATGTTATCTAAATGGTGATACAAGTTATCAATATAACCATTTTGGTGTTTGGATACAGCGACAAAATGCGACGAATTCTTCAATGAATACCAACAAAAACAACAGGTTGAATTAAAAAATACACAAACTTTGCGTAAGACTTCAGAGATCATATTAGTGACATACAGGTTTTCATTCGAATAAAATAAAGATATCAATAATATCAATCTCTACATAGTGTTATCAAAATAGTATCATATTTGTAAGAAATCTTGTTGAATTTAGATTTTATAATAAAAGTAATAAGTTTAATTAATAATCAGTCCAATCCAAAGAGTTTATAATAAAATTGGACATAATGAAGAAAATAATTTCAGAAGAACACACCAGTTCTAACATGATTTTCAAGAAAAAAATGTCCATTGATGAATGTTCATTATCACCAATTATATACAGATAATATTATTCTATTTTCCTGGTAGTCTATTACATTAGCAATTGACTTGCTGGCATCAATTCAACAATTTGAGGAGAGTTATCTCCCCTGTACCAGTATATTTTAATTGGCCACTGGTGGCGCCACCATGCTGTCATATGAGAACGACAGCAGCAGAAAAACATGCAGGATAGAGTGCAAAAAGAAAGTTCATTTATTCATGTTAAGCTGGAACTATTGAGGTTTAAAGAACTGTATTGCAGATGGTGATGAGTGAAGCTACATGTAGTGATGGTAAGTAAGTTATAAATATAATTATAATGTTGTAACTTAAGTGGCAAAGCAATTCTGCTTTCTAGTTAAACTAAGAATGTTGTAATGTGGACCCTCGATGAGCTTTAACTATCAACAAGTTTCTCTTCAAATACTTGGCATATTAAATAATTGATACTCTTCTCAGTAACTACTGCAGCACTTCACCTTATATTTGCAGTCAAAATTAATGACTCATTTAGCCTGGAATTCACAAAGAAATATCCATAACTCGATCTGTCTCAAAATTCCTTTCAGATCTACCCAGGTTGATCAAGGCAGTCTGAATTGCCATTGTTGCATTGTCAGCTGGAAAAGCCCAGGCTTGGGGACCTCATGTGAAGATTGGCTATGCACCCCTGGAGGAAATACCCCGGAGGGTGAGATAAAAAGGTTATTTCACACCACTGCTTGTGTATTTCCTGTTTATGTCAAACAGTAGGATTTAACTTGCTAGGAAGTTTGGGTGGGGGGGGGATGTTAGCTCTCAATAAATCAGTTGACATCCACACTTGTTGTTTTGAAATGTTTGTCATTTCCTGCTTATATTTCCAGAAGATTTGAGAATATTTCCATACCAAAGTTCTGATGAAATCGCAAAGGAATATTTATTAAGATCAATTGATAACAAATACACTGTTGGCATAACCGATATTTGCTATGATAAAAATGTGACCAGGAAAAGCAGGATAAATTCTGATTAGATTTCCTATCACCATACCCATGATAACAGGCTATATTTTAATTGTCTATTTATTGCACTATTCTTGACCAAGGCTAAGGATTGCTGCATAATTCATATTGTACATCTGTACCCACATCTTGAAAATGAGAACATTTCACTCATTTCATTTAAAACGTTTTAAACAATTTTTTTCTCCTCAGATGCAACCAATCAGACTTGTTCGAGGCGCACATTTCATCGACTCGGAGCAGACATGTGATCATGGAAATCATGCAGCGTCTATTGTTGAATTACTTCTTATATTAGTGTACATTCTCAATATTTTTTCCAATTGTGATTGCATTTTCATTTAGTGTTGATCGGTAATTCTGGATTCCACTTCAAAATATTTTGCTTCAAATCCATGAATACTGCTTAAGTATCATAATTTATATTGCTTTATAATACTCGTAACATGCATTCAAGAATGTGTATTTTACATTAATAACAAATGACTTGAATGACTTTGGTGTACTGGACCCAAATAATCTTTGTTCAGTGAGCGGCACATGTTTGGTTTTTGCAGAGGGCATAACAATAACAATAACATCACATTTCTATGATATTTCAATGCAAATCATCCTGGTTATCGTCACATTCACTAATATCAGCAATACGCCAGTTGAATGTAGTGTAATATTTTTAAGATTTCTCTAATCATACTTTTTCGCTAATGTCACAACAATTTTATACAATTCTACCCATTTAAATTATGAGGATAACCTCTGAATAGTTTCATGATAACTTGACACATTGATAACTTGATAACAATTTCTTTGCTAATTTGATGATTTTTCATTTTTTATAGATTACTGCAAGAAGAAGTTTCCCTGTACCAGAAAGGTGATTTTGGATGCGATGAAATCAAAATTGAATGGGGAGCTAAAAAGTTATAAAAGACACTTGATCTGTTGAGAAAAACATGGATGCCTTGGACTTTGGAAGCTACGTGCATGTGCTGGTTGCTATTCCCTACAAATGTTTCTATTTTATATAATAAAATGTATGACATGACAACATAATAATCCCTTGTGTGTATAGCTGTATATACGTTCTGTTTTGTGTGTATAGCTGTCTACACGTTTCTGTTTTATACAATAAAATGTATGAAATGAATGCATATAATTTGTTGAGTATCTCATTCGACACGAAACGTTTCCTCGTAAACCTGCAGTATATTGGACAACCCTGCACAACTATCCAGCATTATTCTATCTGCGTTAATGGACACAAATGACAGCCCTGTAGGACAACCCTGTAGGGTCCTGAAAGATGGTCTTGTAAGATCCTGTAGGACAGTCATGTAAGATCCTGCAGGACAGTCTTGTAAGATCCTGTACTTGTAGGATCCTGAAGGATGATCTTGTAAGATCCTGTAGGACAGTCTTGTAGGATCTTGTAAGATCCTGTAGGACAGTCTTGTAAGATCCTGTAGGACAGTCTTGTAGGATCTTGTAAGATCCTGTAGGACAGTATTACAAGAAAAGTGCCAAAATCTTACAAGACTGTCCT
>JAVTVY010007588.1:0-44338 GCA_036873755.1 Hanleya hanleyi | reverse complement strand
TTAGACTTACGTTGGTAGTTGTGATTCAGAAGACCCCACTCCGATTTGGCATTAGACATGATATGCAACTCGGCATAAGAATCTGTTGAGCGAGCATAGCCAATGTCCAATGTGGCATTGATCCGGGGCGAGGTCAATTCACGATAATATGAAAAAGCTTGCTGGCCAGGCACATAGATCAAGGTCTGATTTAGTCCTCGATATTTCTCATCTGAAGTCAGATCTTTGATCTCCCAGTTATGTCCCACATACAGTTTAGCCGGGGAACGCTGAAACTCCACTTTGGCATCCACCGCTTTATCCAAATAAGTACTGTCAAAGCCAGCGGCAATCTTGAATCTGGATAAATTAAATGTATGAATGATTCTGAGATGTTTCTATTTCAAACTGGAGATATATACATCGTAAAGAGTTGGAAAATAATGTTTTCCTTTGCGCAAAAATTGGGATAGAACCAAAGATGATTATGAATCTGGATAAATTAAATTTGTGAATGAGTTGGAGCTGTTTCCAAAATTAGGGTCATTGAGATATATATATAAAGAGTTGGAAAATAATCTTTTTATTTGTGCAAAATTTGAGATAGAATCAAACATTTTATTGAATAAAAGAGTTCCCATATCGGATCAGATTTAATGTTGCATTCAGCAATATTTTGGCCTATTCGTCATCTGAGGAAAACGCAATAGGTGACTACATGTAGGGAACCATGTTAAACCTGGAAAAGCTACCCGACAAGCTGTATTGCACACGGTGTTCCCGGTTTGAAGATCCTTACATGACGAACTTCCCAATATTTTAGCTATACATTTGAATTTTTGCCACGTCGTAATCCCAGAAGCACCGCATATTCACGCCAGGCAGGAGACTGGAGGGCAGGTTCATGCACATGTGTATTTTCACGAGAGCCACCAAAGCCTCGATCTTGGGACACTTCAATGTAGCATCACCCTTCAGTCTCCTGCCTGATATGAATATGTGGTTATATGCGGCTACTTTTGGGCTTATGATGTGGCATATTGAAATGCAATGAATCTTTAAACAGAAACTCTGCGATTGGCCGGATGATCTGTTTTCACCAACAGCAAATGAAAATAGAGGATTTATTTTCAAAAATTTGAATTGACCAATCAGATATCTCAAACTGAAAGATATGGTCTCTTGATGCACTGGACTTTATAAACACAATTTGATTCTGGCAGTGAAAAATTGAAAATCTTCTGTGAGGGGAGATAATTTTAGTCGATACACAAGTTTTCAGCAGGGTCAGAAAGCCATGTCAAGATTACAATATATATGATCCTGGATTATAGTTTCCAAGTCTGTGGCAGAGATGTGTTGGATTTAGACCACTGTGCATGTCTGTTCGTTAATAAATTCATTGCAGCTTATTACTTTCCATCTTCATTTTATCAAGCCAATTTCTACATTCCCACTTCAAACGTCCCTTGATATATCTGGTCCCCTTCAATGTTCAAAGAACCTTTAAATAGAAACGAGATGTCACTGACCTTATGAAATGTGTCATAGAAGAGCGTTATTGATTGGCTGACCTATATACTGGGCCAATACAAACACCATATTAGGAGGAATGACGTCGCCACTTGAGGATGATGTCACTCTACACACAATCGGTGTGTAGGTTTTGATTGGTTCGTCGAACGTTCATAGGTGAAATTTACACCTCAGATTTTGAACACTGAAGGGGGTCAGATAAATCAAGGCAGGTTCGAAGTCAGAACGTAGAAATTGGCTGGATAAAATGAAGAAGATTACTTTCATAATGAGGCTAGTTTTGACACCACTTCCTACTTTAAATTTGACACTATTGTCACTTCACATTTGAAGAGTTCCACTGTTTTTAATAGCACAAAATTTCAGTATTACAAGCATGAAAAAAACTTTGAAAACGGCCTGAAATAGACTAAAAAATATCCTCCCTCCAACTCAGGAATAGGCAAAATTTGAGTGTTTGAAAACAGACACACTGGAAATCTGACTTTTCCACAAAAAACCCTGAATATTCTCATTCCTGGTATTAGGCTTGCCTGAATCCGCCAACGAGAGGGTCGATGCCTCGGACGTGATGACCTCTTAGTTTGAGGTCATGGTACGTCCCCGCACGTGGGTAGGATATATTGGCAGACCATATCGTCTCCCCCGGCCCAGACATCATGGGGCGGCGATTCATCTGGAATTTTGTATTGATGGTCCAATCGTCTCGATCCCAGAGACTTACGACAGGCTTATCCGCCAACATCGTGTCATCTCCCTCCATGTCCTCAGAATCCTACACATTACAAAAGAGATTATGAGAATCCTGGGAAGGGTTAAGGATCATATAATGAACAGACAGATTGATGGATGCAAATGTGAGAGAAGGGAGGAGGGCAGAGAGAGGTGAGCTAGGTCTTCCCTTTTCACATATAATAAATTCAAATAATAGTAAGGCCAGATTTTTTTATTCTCTTGGTTTACGGATCCGCCGACCCCAAAAAACGGATTTCCTGAAAAAAAATATAATTTCCAAATGGTCCTTTTTTTCTCTCCGCCGACTCCATTTTCCCGTGAATGGAAAAAAAAACTCGAAAAACTCTGTTGCAAAATTCTTTGATGAACGCGAGGGAAGACAACTCTTCCGCCACTTGACGGCGCTATCCTAAATACTCCCCGCAAAGTGTTGTTATCGCCATTCTGTGCACAAATGTATAGCTTTCTGGGCATTTCCAGTGCTTGGAGAGCGCCTTGACGTATGCGGGACACGGCGACAATGGCAGGAGCTAATGGAATTTTCCTGCATTTGTCGGTAGACAACAGGAGTGACACTTTTCATTGGTTTGTCAGAGCCAATCCAGATGAAACGATTGGAAATGTCATAGACGAACACTGCGACAGTTTGATGGTAATGGAGATCAGGACATCTAAAACTGCCAATTTCGGAGACGGAAGCATGACCCCTGCAGTCGTTTGGCATGCGGTATGTGTTTGTGCGAGCCCACAAAGAGACTGAGAAAAATCCGTCCACGCAAATAAAAATGTCTTTGATATTCTTAGGAGTGCACAGAAATGATACGATCGTCTCCCGAAGTCAAGGTGTGTATAGATCAAAAAGTTATCAAAGCGGGATGTTATCAAAACGGTCAAATATTCGAATAGTATATATTTTGCCTAAATTGAATTTTCAATGATAAACCGGTAACCTAAAAATGTTCTACACAAATTTTTCGAAACCTGTTCAATCATCAATAGTAATATGTGATATTAATTTCATTATTCAAGACATTTTCAAAGTGGCATATACAAATTTATACAAGGCTAGGTCAGTTTTATGATTTTTAACCTCAACCCTTGGGCATAGGGATATTATCTTTGTTAAAGGAATAGACAACCTTTGATAAACGTATATTGCAAATGAAAGAACAATTCTAGGAGCGTCCAAAACGATTTTTATTTCAATTTTGCAATTTTTTCCAACCGAGTAAGAAGCCGTTAATGATAAATTCTGTGGCTTGTAAGGGCGCCGCCATTACGGCAAGTTTAGTGACGTCACAGGTCCGCAGAACACTGCAGTGAACTGGGAGGAAACGCACAGTTTGCCATGCACTGGAATAATCGCAGCCCAATAGGCCAGCAGGTGTGGCTATACATTCTTGTATTCTGTACCCTGTAAATACCGGCTGATGTTTGTACAATAACAATGATCTTGTCCTTGTTGTTGAGAAATCGGGGTTGATCTGTCTCAGTGTCAAAAAAACACAGCATCGAGTTGTTTGATAAAATGTGCTTTCGTTATAGGCCAATACTTTTCAGCTGATGACTACGCCAACATGCGTCAACATAATTCGGCAGTAACTCACTGAGATTGTTTAATGTAACCGAAATTGGGAATAATTCTGATTTCTGTGTTACCAATTCAAAGAATCGAGCCTCAACAAAGACCGGCACTCAGCCAGAAAACGAAACCAAATCTGCCTTAGCTGGAGAGCCGTTTCTCCGGGGAAAGATTGTCCGGAGATTTTTCTCACCGTTGAACTGTTACCGAAAGAAACTGTTCAGCATGACACAGCCGTTAAACACCCACCCAAATATCTAGTGGGCGAGAAAATTTACCTGAGAAAGTTTATGGAATAAATCCTTGTCAGCTAATGTCAGCACTTGCACATGTGCTCGTCTGATCGTTTCCTAACAGGATATCTCACAGCAGAGACAATTAAACGAAATCCTCGATCCGGCCGGCTTCTACGGTACATGCATCCTCGACCGATTTCTACAGTAGATAGTCTTCAATGGGCTCGAACACGCCTGACACTTCTTGTATCCCTCGACACTGCTCCCAAGCAGCGTAGATGAAAGCATGGTTTGGCCCAGCCAGCCATTGTCATCAGTCAGGTTAAAACTCCCAGAAATGCAAGGTGTCGGACCCTTGGAAAAAGTTGAAAATCACTTGGTGCCATGTTTGCTCTCTTACAGCAGAGAGGCCCTTTGACGTCATGAGCTAGTTGTCACGTGAATATCACTCGGCCGCTCATTGGTTAAACCATAACGATGGCATAAAGATGGTGGCTCCCTTCATTCAACACATCTGGTCATTTTCCCAATGTTTGGGAGTATTTTTCTTCGTTAGAAAGAATCTCAAAAATAGGGAAAATATATTTTTGAGCACTGTTTGGATTGTTCTATCAGTCGCAGTTTACGTTTGCCAAATGTTGTCTATTCCTTTAAGTATGTCTGTCCACCTGTCTAATATTGACCTGTCTGGTCTGGCCTAGCCTATGACAGGTTTAAGTAAGCTATTCTGTTTTGATTGTAGACATTTTTCCAGTGACAGTGTCATGTGAACAAAATAAGGGAGAGATTCCGTCCAACAATTCACTTTCCATCTCATTTTCTTGTTTTATGGGTTAACAATGCAAGCTTTTATCACTGATCAGACATTCAGCAGGCAGTTGTCCTGCATACTAGATACTGGCCATGATTTTACTTCAAAATTTAAAAATCTAATTTTGTTGTGCCCATTTTTTTTAGGAAGATTTTTTTTTTTTCCGACCGACTGGCCCAAATTTTTGGGGCCTTGAATCCGTAAACCAAGAAATAAAAAAAAACTGGCCTAAGCCCTCTAATAATTCAATCACAGGAAGTGAAATTTTCCATCACGAAATATTGGGGTGGTCAAATTTATTACAACAGGAATTTCACAAAATGGTGAAAAATCATCAATACACAGCAAAAAATTCACCAGCCAGTATTGTGCGGTCCACAACTGAACAGTACTGGCAGGAAAGGTCCTCATACCAGCAGGTTCACTGTGCAGTAACCGCGCAGTTAGCATGCGCTGCTTACCATCCGCTGGGCGACTGGACAGTATCATTCAGTTGGCAACAGGATGGTTACCAGATAATTACTGTATGGTAACTGGTCGGTAACTACAGGTAACCAGCACGTGAATAACCTGTCAGTAACCACCTGGAAACCGTGCAGTACCGTCTGATAACTGAACAGTACCTGCCAGCAAGCATCCAGTCACTGGTTCAGTTTTAAATGCACAGTACTGTAAGGGGACTGTTCTGTTGTGGATTGCACGGTACTAACTGATGAAGGTAATCAGCTGGAAATGGCTGGTGAAAGTTTGGCTGTATAAAATCCATTATTTTTTCTATGATTTTAGAGTGTGATCATATACGCTTCCAATATCTCCTTAAATATAACTTGGAAAGTTGATATGTGTATGTGGAAAGAGACGTTCATCTGGAATTGTTGAGACAATTTGAGGAGGTTTGGGAAGCAGTAATGGGTAGTGTAACACTGGAATGTAAGTCTGTAGTTGTATATGGATTTGTGGATGGTGAGGTTTATAAATCGATGAGTGGAATAGATCAAGATATCGCGTTCACAACACAGATGGGTACAATATGGGTGAGTGAAATCCAAGATGGTCAATGGCAGCCATCTTGGATTACATACTACCTCAATGAAAATCAATACCAATCGCTGTCCAACTGATGTGAAGCACCGTCTCGAGTTTGAAGTTGATTGGTCAAATTGTTGTCGAGATATCACGTTCACAAGATCCGAGACGGATGGAATCCAATATCGTCAATGGCAGCCATCTTGGATTTGTACCTCAGTGAAAATCAATACCAATGGCCGTCTAATTGATGTGAAGCACATTCTCAAGTTTGAAGTCGATTGGTCGAACTGTTCTCGAGATATCGCGTTCACAAGATGTGGGATGGACAGAATCCAATATGGTCAATGGCAGCCATCTTGGATTATGTACCTCAGTGAAAACCAATACCAATGGCCGTCTAACTGATGTGAAAAACCTTCCCTAGTTTGAAGTCGATTGGTTGATTTGTTTTTGAGATATCGTGTTAACAAGATGTGGAACGGAGTGAATCCAATATGGTCCATGGCAGCCATCTTGGATTACGTATCTCAGTGAAAATCAAAACCAATGGCCGTTTAACTGATGCGAAGCACATTCTCAAGTTTGAAGTGGATTGGTCAAACTGTTGTCGAGATATCGCGTTCACAAGATGTGGGATGGACAGAATCCAATATGGTCAATGGCAGCCATCTTGGATTACGTACCTCAGTGAAAATAAATACCAATGGCCGTCTAACTGATGTGAAGAACCTTCCCAAGTTTGAAGTCGATTAGTTGAATTGTTCTCGAGATATCGTGTTCACAAGATCTGGGACGGATGGAATCAATATGGTCAATGGCAGCCATCTTGGATTACGTACCTCAGTGAAAATCAATACCAATGGCCGTCTGACTGATGTGAAGAACATTCCCAAGCTTGAAGTTGATTGGTGGAAATGTTCTTGAGATATCGCGTTCACAAGATGTGGGACGAACAGAATCCAATATGGTCGATGGCGGCCATCTTGGATTACGTACTTCAGTGAAAATCAATACCAATGGCCGTCTAACTGATGTGAAGCACCTTCTCAAGTTTGAAGTCAATCGGTCAAATTGTTCTTGAGATATCGCGTTCACAAGATGTGGGACGGACAGAATCCAATATGGTCGATGGCGGCCATCTTGGAATACGTACCTCAGTGAAAATCAATACCAATGGCCGTCTAACTGATGTGAAGCACGTTCTCAAGTTTGAAGTCGATTGGTCGAACTGTTCTCAAGATATCGCGTTCACAAGATGTGGGACGGACGGACGGACGGAAGGACGGACGGAGGGACGGACGGAAGGACGGACGGAAGGACGGACGGAAGGACGGACGGCTAGCATTTCCAAGTCCTCCCACCACTTCGTGGCGGAGGACAATAAGCTGTAATACTCTGTGGGGGATAACAGGCGGAGATCTTTTAACGTATGTGATGCAGACTGATCAATCAAGATCCCTAACACAAGCTGAAGGCATGATGTACTCCAGCAACTTTTCGCTCCGGGTGTCGTTGATATTTTTATTACAATAATGCAAGTACCGATTTAAATTATATGGAAAAAAAAATCCCATATTAAGTTGATCGAGGGATAAAAATTCACACTCTTGAGAAGGAAAATAAATTCCAACCTCACGTGGCGACTTGGTCGGGATATATTTTCTTAAGTGGGAATTATCATCCTATGATCAAGTTCAACCCAAACTTACAGTTTCCGCTGTTGCGATGAAGGCTTTGCCCAGAAACTCTGCAGCCTCGAGTAATTTATCTTCATAACGTCTGAATGTAGAGGCTACCCCATCCCATGATCTCTTCTCTCGTTTCTATAGAAAACACAAAATAAAGTTGAACTTTTGAGAGTTTGATAAATGCAGTCACAATGTATGCTGGTGCGAGTTGAAATTTGTGTTAAAAGAGAACCAAAGAGTTCAATTTCATTTGCTCTGCTCCAAGTTTCCGTCACAATGAAAACGGGTGGAGAAACGTTTCTTATTGGCTGATTAGCAAAAAAACTGGAACTGAACGAAGATTAGGATCCAGTCAAAGAGAATGTCCCCATGTATTATTGTACGCGATATAGTATGACACGATTGATTTGTCACAGATTTGGTAGCCACCAACTTTGTTTGATTTCAAGATAACTACATTGCTATTGCTGTCGCTACTTACTGTAATTGGTTGAATGATAGTTTTGGATATTTTGGGTGCCCAAATTCTTGTGCCAAAATAAAAATAAAATATTTTTCTCTCAAAACGAAATATGTGGAAATTTCAGTGAACTACATTAGCATGGTGATAAATCCCAAATTTATTTATGTGAATCACTGTACTGGTGTATTTCCTCATCTAGTACAATGTCGTTTCGAGCTTTCCTGACTTTGTAAAAGATGGCGGATCTCAGAACTATTCCAAACATTGCAAAACTCCCTGTAGAGGATGCTTGACAGATTATCTCGTTCCTAGGTGTTTTGGTATGCCAATAAGTATGAACGCCCGATAGAACTGCTGCAGAACGAAATGTGAATGAGAGTCAATAGAAACGTGAGGACTTCTCCTGTGCAGTATATTATGCTGCTTCCAGATTTGATTGCCATAAGCGAATCAATGGTATCGGAGATTCTGAGGCTCGGGTGCAGCAGCAACAACATCAAATTTACGTGCAACAACAACAACAACATCAAATTCGACTGGTGCCCCCAAAAATTCTCTGGATTACTCCCTGGTGAAAGCCCACACAGGATTGTGATTAGACAAAAGAAGCAAATTCACCCGCCTGAGATCAGACACAAGGTGCATATTAGACCATGAGTAGACAATTAAAACTTCCCAGGATTGACACAACAAAGGGTGAAACAGTGGCACTCCTCCCATGGCCAAAACACTTGGGATAACTACCGGAGATATTATTACTCAGGGTAAATAAATCAACTGAAGCTCAATATAAGTGCTCGGGTAAAAATAAACCTTGAGAGAATCTTGACGTTAATCTTGAGTACAGACAAGTCATTACATCGTCCCACCAAGAGCCAAGAAGCTTGGGAGGTTACATAGTTGTCTCCCTTGATGTGATTGAGACGTGCTTGCAGACCCCAGTTGTCACCCTTGATGTGATGAACCACCCCAAGCTAGATGACCACGGGGTAGCTTGGAGATTGCAGTGGTCTGAACACAGCAAAATTGTACAAAATAACAGCTATTCTTATGAGAGCCTGCTACCTCCTCCTTTATAGACAGTAGTGAAGTATATTGAAGTGGTGCCCGAGGTTACACAGATCTAGATCCAGGGATAGATCTTGGTGTATTGATGTCATGAACAGGGTGAAACAAGCTGTATAAATAATGATTCAAGATTCAAACAGCATTGTCCTTTATTCTATATTGAGTAGATGATGAAATGCATGTTCCGGTTGAAAACCGGTGGTGTCAGAACTGATAAATTAAAGATGATTGATAGACAAATAATTAATCGCCATCCTGACTGATCAACTGAGTATTTCTCCTGGGGGATCGAATTTCCAGTTGACTGTAACAATATCAAACATTCGGTATAAAAAAAGTCCAAAAAATACCTTTTTTTTTAGAATGACATCATGCTGACGCCACCTTGGATTTTTTTTTACATTAAGCCTGACCCAAAGATTTAGTGTGGTATGTTTCAGCACTCTAGTCAAAGGGATAGCGAAAGTATATAGGGGGAGGGTACACCACAAATTGTCCAAGCTCGATAGGGTTAAGCTAATTAAATATATCAGAATTAAAAAAAATTTCAACAGTCCCGTCCCAAAACTATGAATTATGCCAAGTTTTGGAGCAATAGAACAAGTATTTATGAAGATACCACCCTTAACATTTTCCTGAACATCATTGGATGCTGACAACGACAATGGGGTATGACATTATCTATTTCCGTACTTCGTACAGGCGAGCAAATAATGGACACTTGGTATCTCCAAGTCTGTCTACGGCCTCCGGCAGGGGAAAATCTGACAAGTTATGAAAAACTAGAGTGCCAAATATCTTAAAACACATCCAACATACTTGAATTTAAAAAAAAAAAACTTGATGAAAACATTATTACTTTTGCAGGAGTTTTCTTGTACTTGATGTCTGCGTGGGCCGCCAGATCTGGGATTGTACCCTGAAGTTTACCGGAGAGATTCACTTTGTATTTGTCAACACGATCCACATTCATGGAGAACTTGTAGAGCATTTCACTTTTGGATTTATTCTCCGCATGTGACTTCATTATCATCATCTCCTGTAACGAAAGAACATTTGGTCAAAGTCTATCTTCACTTCATCAATGGACAACATATACAATATATCGTACATATATATATATATATATCATGTCAGAAAATTTTTATCTCCCTTGGGCAACATCAATTCTATTTTTTGTTTCGCGGGTGGATTTTATTTATTTCCAGAATGGAGACAATACTATTTTGACATTGTGGACAGGGCCAGAAGAGCGGAAACTCATCTACCTGCAGAAAGAAAGGTTGGACTTCAAATGTTGAATTTTTATTATTGCCTCCAGCCTTGAAGAAAAAAATCTGTCCGTGAAACAAAAACTATATTTCGTGTGGCCTTCAATTATTCTTCTTGAGGCCCATTGGTGGAGAAACTTCCAGTAAGTACCAAAGGCCCTCACAATTTGTGATCCATCCATCATGTAAAAACACACGAGAGAAGCCTACATACCAATGAAAGATTCACATCTTAATAAATTAATATCCTATCAATGCTCCCCAATCGTACATGTCACTATTTAGGATCTTACGTATTTCAATTAAATATTAAACATTTATAAATAATGTTACTATTTATAACCAAACCAAACCTGCTTTGCTATATGCCTTAATTCCGCCAGGAATATACAATACAAACGTTAAATGGAAGTTTAAAACAAAAGTAATCTCCCCCTGGGGAGTTACCTCCCCTGGGAGTTATCTCCCCCTGGGGAGCTCTCCCAGCATCTCCCCCTGGGGAGTTACCTCAGCTCAGCCAGGATATATAAGGCCAGCTCCCAGTATACACTTCCTCTTTTCTCATTGTTATAAACCGAGACCTGTGGTGTACAAGGCCGCGGAGTGAGGGGAAGGATGGGAGGGCCATCAGAGCAAAGCAGGTTTGGTTTGGTTATAAATAGTAACATTGTTTATAAATGTTTAATATTTATTGCCCAAACCTACACCTGCTTTGCTATATGCCTCACTACCAACATATGGAGGTGGGAACCTCGGCCTTGTTGTAGTTGTTCAATGGCAAGCTGGATATCCGCTGAGAAGATCACGAACAGACACATTACTACTCAACAAGAAAAACCCCGGTATGTAACGCAATGGGTAGTCATGGAGACAAGAAAGTAGTTACTTATCTTTTGGATGTCTTTGTCCATGTCGCTGTGACCTTGGGCGTGGAGCACCACCTTACCGACAACGAAGGGACTCTGGCATAGACGCAGCTGTGAGTGTTCGCAGGTAAGCCGTGTATGAATACGGACGGGCATTAGAGCGCCGACGAGACATACCACCGATGTCCACTCTCTAATGGTGGGTGTGGTGCACAATATTACCAACAACGCAGTGACCCAGGCAAAGGAGCATCAGTGAGGTATGCGCAGGCAAGAAATGTATGAATCGGCAGTGTATAAGATCGCCTGCGTAGCATACAAAGTGTCCAACTAACACCACCCTCAGTCCACAATCCGTCTTATGTCAACTCTGTGTACTTTAGTGAGTTGACAGCGTTTGCCCTGAGTCTACTCTACGTCTTTCTCAACTCTCTGTACTTTAATCCCTGTTGCTGACACTGGAGACCTGAATACAAATTATTATGACTCACAAAAGTGTCAGTTCTTTGTACGTTGAACTTGTGAGTTGGCCGCAGGTGACAGCTTGAGATGATCTGGAAGAAAGTCATAGTTTCATCGTGAAATGACACAAGGAAGTCTGCAGTAAAAGCAAAGATTAAAACTCACCATTGTGTCAGGCTTTGATTGATGACTTGAGAGTCAGTGGCTGGCAAGATGACCAATTCCTTCTTCCTTAGGTGATCACTCTTCATTTGTAGTATGTGGACATATGATTTGACTGAGAGATGAGATGAGATGATACAGCAAGCTGGCTGACTTGCTGCGATGATGAAAAATGCTCCCCCCCTCTTTTTTGAAAAGTTACTTGACCACGTGCTGGGCAGCCACCAGCGGCCCAAGCGTGGTCACTCTATCTGATTGCACTGACATATCTCTCAGACAGAAGTTGGTGAACGTGGAGTTTGTCGTCCAAGCACAGGACTGGACAATGTCATGGAGGGACAAGTTCTTCCATAAAGGCCATGACGTAGCGATGGCACGAATTTCATGAGAAGAAGCAGTAGATAGTAGTGGGGGAGCGTCAATGGCCAATTGATATGACCACTTAATGGTCTTCTTCAACCACGAAGCAATGGTATTCTTAGTAATGTCACGCACTGCAGACGGGTGAAGGGATAAGAATAATAGACGACGAGAGCCCCGACCGGGATCGGTACGAGTGAGATAATGGTGAATGGCTCGAACAGGGCATAACAGCAGGTCGTCTTCAAGACCATGTGTGAAGTCTGATAACGCAGGAATGGAGCACAAACGTTGAGCATACGGACCCAGGCGAACAGACTCATTTTTGGCGATGAACTCAGGAATGGGTCGAAAAGAAATGCGAGACCAATCCGCCGTCCAGGTCATAGAAGATCTCTCAAGAGCATGAAGTTCAGACACTCTAGACGCCAAAGCAAAAGCCGCCAGAAAAGCAGTCTTGTAGGCAACAGCTTTAAGAGAGGCGGACTGTAAAGGTTCAAAGGGCGGACGAATCAGGGCACACAGAACCACACCAATATCCCATTTCGGTAACAGCTGACGAGTAACGCGAAAGCCCGAATGAGAGCAGAGATATTGTCATTTAGACTAATGTCGATGCCGGCAGAAAGACGTAAAACCCTAGCCAAAGCAGAACGATACCCCTCAATGGTGCTGATTTGAAACTTCTTATCACGATGTAGGTGAAGGAGGAAGTCAGCTACTAGGGAAACAGAGGCAGAGTCAGGATCGGCATCACGTTCTCGGCACCAGGAGACAAAATAGGCCCATTTCGCTTGATAGAGCTGCGATGTGGAAGATCGATTGGCTGAAACCATCGTCTGTGCAGCTTCTGCTGAAAACCCTTGGACTGTGAGTGCACTCTGGATAGTCTGCAGACGTGTAAATTGAGCCACCGCGGGTTGTGATGAAATATCCCGTGAGGTTGGTGTAACAGGCCGGGCCAAACTGGTAGACGACGAGGCGGGGCCGTGAGAAGTGGAAGTAGAACCGGAAACCACTGACGACGAGGCCACCACGGAACCACAAGCAGCACGATGCAGTCGTGTTGGGCAATCTTTTGGAGAACTTCTAGAATAAGGGCCATCGGAGGATAGGCATAAGCTAGAAAGTTGTCCCAACTGATCGAAAGAGCGTCGATGGCGAAGGCTTGAGGATCCAGAATCGGGCTGATGAAGAGGGCCAGCTGTGCATTGTTCCTCGTCGCAAACAGGTCGATCAATGGGGAATCCCAAACGCTGCAAATCTGATGGAACACCTCCGGATGAAGTTGCCATTCGGTCTGCAGGACGGTGTCGGGACGAGACAACCGGTCCGCTAAGACATTGAGCCGACCCGGAACATGACGAGCATTGAGATGGCAGTGATGAATGAGAGCCCAGTCGAAGAGGTCCCACACTAGTCGAAACGTTGAGAGAGATCGGGTGGTACCCATCTTGTTGATGTGGGCTATGACCGTCGAATTGTCCGTAGCTATGAGGAGGGACGAATTGCTGAGACGGTAACTCCAATGTTGAACTGCAAGGATGACTGCCTTCATCTCCAGAAGGTTGATGTGAAGTCTGGACTCCAAAGTCGACCATCTGCCGGAGACCTCCAGATCGTCCAGATGGGCTCCCCAGCCCGTCTCGGAAGCATCGGTATAGAGATGGTGATCCGGAATAGGAAACCGGAATGGAACTCCCCGCATGACATTGTGACGGGACTGCCACCAAATCAGATGTGGATGTAGAGATGTCAATACCGGAACCGCAGGATTGAGAGATGACCTCTGAAGATAAGGAGACAGATGGTACTGCAATGGCCGAACCTGGAGACGGCCGTAATGAGTAAGATCCTGCGTGGAAGTGAGTAAACCCAGAAGGCTTTGCCACTGTCTTCGTGTCTGATACGTTGATGACAAAAACCTTAGTATCAGCACCTGAATTTTGGTCCAACGGCCCTCTGGAGGGCGTACCAGTTGTAGAGTATCGAACACCGCCCCGATGTAACAGCGAATTTGCGCTGGAACCAACTCCGACTTGAGAGGATGTGGAATGAAGCCGAGATGACGTAAAACAAGCAGAGTAAAGCGGACCTGCGCGTTGAGACTGTCCTTGTCTGTAGCCCCCATGAGTATATCGTCTATATATACCTCGATGTGGATGCCACGAAGATGGAGGAACGCCATGACTGGTGACGTGATACGGGTGAATAGCCAAGGAGCGACATTGACTCCGAACGGGAGGACTTGCCACTCGAACCGACGATCGTTGACGACGAAACGCAGGAAACGCCGATGACGAGGATGAATAGAAATATGGAGGTAGGCGTCCTGCAGATCGATTGAGGCCAGCCAATCCAGATGATTTAGGCGGGCCCGAATCGATGATACAGACGCCATCTTGAAATGAGGAGGAGTTACTAGATGAAGCTTGTTCAATATCTTGAGATCGATTACCATCCTCATCTGGTCCGAATCCTTCTTCGGCACCAGGAATACATGGTTGTAGAACCCTACACTGTCTTCGTCTAGTGGAAGTTCTCTGACAGCACCCTTGGTGATAAGAGTGGCGACAGAGGACAGGACTGGCAATCGGGAGGGACGAGGCCGAGAGATGAGTTTGGGTCGGGACTGGAAATTGAAGAGGAAACCCTCCTTCAAGGTTCTTATAATCCAGTCGTCGTCCGTTATAAGTCGCCAATTCTCGCAGAAATGTTGAAGACGCCCGCCCACGACAGGATGACTGTAAGGAAGAAAAGCGGGCAGTTGAAAATCCTTGACGTGATTGGAAACGGAAGCCGGATAGTCATTTATTGGACGTCCCACCACGTCTGGAACCTGATTTCCCACAGGTGGAATGACGGCCACGGCCTCTTTTTGGAGGTTTGTCGAAGCCACGAAAATCACTCTGAGGAAAACCCCGCCGCTGGGCGGGTTTGGAAGTACGACCACGTGTAGGTTTCCGATCCACGGAAAAAGCAGGACACCGAGTTCGAGCTACAGCAGAAATCAAACGAGAAGTCCATTCCTCACGTATAGCAGGCATGACAGACTCGATAGCATTGTTGAAAACCCAGTTAGAGGATAACGGTTGAAGACGCAGTTGATCCTTAACAAAGTATGCAACGTCAGGCTTGACCCCTTTAAGCAACGAAGCACGCTGCGCTTGAAGAAGTGAAACATAAGAAAAAGAACCGGCCTCAATGACATGACGGTTAGCCTTAATGAGAGTGTCCATGAAAGCTCGCAAATACGCCACGCGGCCTGGAGACAAAGAAACTGAACCATCCTCCAAACATAACGCAGGATCCAAGGCAATTCGAGATGAAGCCAGCAGAAACCAATCCACAAAGGATGTAGTGCGTTGAACAGACAGCAACATATCCATAATGCTAGAAAAAACTTTGGATGGAATCGAAACAGAAGATGGAGGGGACGACTTCGTAATTTGACTCAAATCCCGATCAATCTTGGGTGACTTAATCGGTAAAACATTGTCATGGACTTGAAGAAATGGAACCGAGGGTCTCTTAAATTTGTTGTCCTCTTCCAATTGACGATCAAATTTATCCAGATTAGACTCCCAAGGTGGGGATGGGGCACAGGACAAAGGCGCCTTCCATGACGCAGACGCAGATGAAAACGCGGCAGAAGCCGCAGTCGGACATTTAACTCGAACAGACGGGACCTCCTTCGAAGGAGCAGGCATGTCCGGAACAAGCGCCAAAAGTGCTTTCATTTTGTCAGTAAAAGACATCATAGATGAATCCTCCGAACTATCCGACGTCGAAGAGGAATCATGATCACCAGACAAAGTCGTTGAAACCGGAGACGGAGAACGAACGGTGTGACGACGATGGGAAGAATGTGAACTCCGATCAAAAGTATAATCAAGAAACGGAGTCTGCGCATGACGAACTTGGGAATGTCGATGGGCAGGAGACACAGACTGGCGTGGTAAACGGCGTGGAGACGTACGAGAACGTCGAACAGGAGAACGAGAACGGCGTACCGGAGAATGGGAAGGCCGTAACATAGTACCACGGTGAACCGGTGAATGAGACCTACGAACCGGAGAACGAGAACGCCGAACAGGTAAATTAGAACGACGTACAGCTGAATACACCCGACGAGACGGCGTAACAGAACGTCGAGGAGATGGAACATAACGACGTACAGGCGAACGAGAACGGCGCTGCGGTGAACCAGAACGACGATCAGACACACGAGAATGATGACGTGAAGTGTCAACATACGTCGAAACCGGCGGTTGTAAATCCGAAATCCGAACATTCAAAGACGATTTCGAACGCCCTTCCATAGAATAAGATGTTGTTTTCTTTTTAGATAAACCAGCAGGTTTAAATCGTAAAGGAGATAAACGATGTAAATTCCTATTATGAGAATCAGCCGGCAAAAGGCCAATAGACAAAGGAGTCGGAGAACTAACATGCGGTAAGGTCGAAATCTTTTGTCCGTCGGATACAATAGAGCGTCGTGGTAGCTGTGACCTGGCCTTTGTTTGCTCGAACAAAGGAACCGGTTTCTCAAGGCCTCCAGACAAAGCAAGACCTGTGGAGGCCAAGCTATCCAGTACACTTTGGTTATCATGTCGTACAACCATACCGCTAGGTGGTATATCCCCAGACCCAGAAGAAGGAGTCGGACTTTTTGAATTACGGGACAAAACTAAAACGGGACCACCCAGATCTTGATTAATTTTAATGTCCTCAACTAATGCAATTTCCAACACACGTCTATCGACTTCCGATAGATCGGGGTTCTCTGAAGCCTGCAGTAAATAGGACCTACGGGCTTGTGCATAATTTTTCCAAGCATCATTATCCCAAGACACACATTCATTACACGTGTTATTTCGATAGCAAATTTTGTCCTTACAAACGAAACAACGCGTGTGGGCATCTAAGCGTGTCGAAATTCGCCCACACGCACGGCAAGAATTTGAAGGAATGGGAACAGAAAACTCAGACATTATTCAAGAAAGAAAATGTTTAGAAAATAAACAAGTCTTTGAACAACAACAACTAGTCTAACAACAACAACTAGCACTGTATTACAAACTCCCTGACGTGCACCACTCGAGGTACAAACGAGAAAAGAGGAAGTGTATACTGGGAGCTGGCCTTATATATCCTGGCTGAGCTGAGAGAGCTCCCCAAAGGGAGATAACTCCCAGGGGAGGTAACTCCCCAGGGGGAGATGCTGGGAGAGCTCCCCAGGGGGAGATTACTTTTGTTTTAAACTTCCGTTTTAACGTTTGTATTGTATATTCCTGGTGGAATTTAGGCATATAGCAAAGCAGGTGTAGGTTTGGGCAATAAATTTGGTGTTCTGAGAGTGCCCATACCATGAATATTTAATAGCATTATCACATCAAGGTCACATCTGGGCTAATCCACTTGCAGTCAGGGAGGGGAGAAAGGTCACCGTGTCCGTTTACTCCAATGTTTACACCAAAGACCATCTACTCCGTATATTGGTGCCACAATATCGGGACCGCGGCAACATGAAAAGACACCACGGCGTCTATGTCGACTGAGCCAACCAAAAATTCTCTATCATTAATGTTCCCTTCAAAGCACTATGAAGCATTCTCAGGATTGGTTAACACTCAAGTTACTGCAAGCCTGTTAGATCCTTCAAGATACAGAATGCCTCATAACTTTCATCCTATCCAACGAAAAGTTTCGAAATATGGCATACATACCTTAGATATGTTGAAAGAAAGCTGCCTCAGTATTTCAAGGTTTTATCCATGAGTGAGGTAAAAGTTGATAGTCATTTCTTCCCATTTACTTTGAAAGAAAAATAGTTGAACCCTGATAAAATCATTTCTAAGGTAAAATAAAGAAAACAAATTCCAAATGTGGAATGACTTTACCTGGCCTTGATCTTTGTTCAACCATGTCACCACACTGTCCCTATGTACGAACTTCCTCTCTTTTTCAGACCACATGGTATTGGTAATCGTAAAATTCTGGCCTATAATCAGTCAAATTTATGGGTCAGCCATAAACTATGCATGTTCATTTAAATTTTCATCACATCACATTATTGCAAACTACAGGAATTATCGTGTTAAAATGATCGTAAACCTTCAAGTAAAGTTTCCATCAAATGAAAGACCATTGCGAACAGTGTGAGAAAATATTTATTGTAATTTTTTACGATTTTATTATAGAGTAAACTGCAAATAAAGCATGGTATTCTATGGTGGTCTGTTGCAATCATATTTAGGTCCAGTGACGTCACACTACCTTAATACATATATTTCAAACTTTGTATGCACTTTCCAATGCTTGATTCAAGCTTAAGGTAGGTATACATTGAGTTTCAACACAGACTCACTGTTCCAATGTGCATGTTTCACCAAAATTAGGGAAATTAAATGCAAGATTCAAATTGACTTGACACTTATGAGTTACCATCTCCCAGATTTTGATGAAACATGTTGTCGGCTGGCGGGGTGTAACTGTAGTGAGCATGGGCGTAATTGATACATTTTCGCAGTTTGCAACAATGTTCGCATTGAACAGCTGGGAAGTGACGCCTCATTCGAAAATTGTTTTGATCAATGTGGAAGGCATACACTAACATATTTTAGCTAATTTAACAGAATTCCGTAATAAATATTCTATTGTACATGTCCGAATCGAAATAAAGACTTCGGAAGTCGGTTTCGAATTTCCGAGATAAACACCAGTTGGCATTCGTCCAACAGGGTCTAAACTGCTGGACTCATGCCAACTGGTGTTTATCTGGGAAATTTGAAACCTCTTCCTCTCGTCTTTATTTCTGAAATATTTCCTCTTAGAACGATTTAGCATAGAAAAGTAAAGGTGTTTAGGGACCATTTAGACCTTTAATAAAGACCATTCATACCTGGGTAGAGAATATTAACATTATCACTGGCTTTCCAATCTTTCTCCCCAACAACATCCATGACGGCCGAGTTTGTGATCGTTATGTCTGACCGGTCCCCATTACTGGCCGCGTGTTTGGGGTCAGGGTGGAGCAAGTACAGCAGTGAATCTTTACGAGAACTGAAAAAAAGGCCAACAAAGATACTGAGTAGAGCCCAAGTTTTGAGGTTTTGGTAGTCCCTTTTCAAGTAAACTGCAAATGTTTTAGATTCACCGTTTTATATTTTATATAGGTTGAATATTGATACAAATATCAGTCTATGTACTCGGTTTGGTTATTGTGAAGTAGTTTGTCTGCTAGGAGATTCAAAAATGTTGGCATCCCAAGCTCAGCTAAATTCCGATTTGCAAACCAGCATCGGTTATCTGTCCTTGATTGTGGCATCACGTCAGACCCGCTGCCCGGAGACTGAACGTTACAAGTATTGATGACCGGCCAGGGGGTCTGATGTGATGTCACAAACCAGCATCAAACAAGGCAGATCAGCAATGCAGATTTCACTTTGGAGTCGGTGAGGCTTGAGATATCTACTGTTGAGCGCTTTTCTAAAGCTGATATGAGACAAAATACTTCAAATGCAACCAAAAAAGAAAGTATACAGGCTGATTTTTCCATCATTAACTAACCCACGAATAACATTAAAGGGAAAATATGACAATCATTGCATTTCACATTTAAAAAAAATGATTTGGGATATGATATAACAAAAACTGTTCTAAACTCACCAAACATATCCGATCGCGATGTCCGTTTTGATGCCTGCCATGGCTCTACTTCGTACGTTAGTTACATCAATGTCCAGCGATACATTTGGAATGGCCAGATTCATTTCTACATTTACATGGTTGATGGGAGACACCATCTTTTGGCCACTACGGAAATTTTTTATTGTCTCAAATGTCTGGTGTCCGTGGATCTGCAAATACAAAAGATAAAACAATGACACCACTTCACTGCTTGTGATTGGTAAAATGATGACTGCGATAAAAACTTATCCACTGTTTTTCCGAGATATCTTCATGAAACTGGGACACAAACGGAATGTTTCACAAGGCTTTACGAGGTTCTCTAACCGATCCGGGCGAGGGAAATGTCATTCGGCTGGTCCATGATGTCATTATCGAGTTAGACCTGGGTGGACCTAAAGTAACCCACTCGCCGAGTGGAGTAGTCCCGATAAAAATAGCAATCGCAGTCGGCCGATGAAATCTCCAAAGAAATGCGACCTTACGAATGAGCGCATTCGGCTTGATTCTGATTTAGATTTTAAGATTGTTGGATTTATAAGGCGAAATGAATACAATTTTTATTACATGCTTCAACAATCATATGTTGTTCAATTTTTTCCGACACGAGGGAGTCCAACATCATTTGACTATGTGAAGCTCAATCAGATCTGTGACATCTCTTTTACTCCATGATAGTAAAACTTGGCATCTATGGCCCGTCTTGCAGGGTCACAGGGCTGATTTTTGGCCATCGGGGCTGATTTCAAATTTCACCACACGACAATGCATTATTGGTCATATTATTTCAACCAAACCTTTGTTTGGAAATAAATTTTATTGTGATGTCCAGTACTCCTGTCCCATATACAATGCTCTACAAATTATTCTTGATTGTACAACATTCCCACCCACTTGAACATATTCTCCCAGGACATATATCCCCTATATTTTCAGATATTCAAAAGATCTTATCACCAAAAAGATAAAGGGAGAAGGGGGAGGGGGCGGAATACCCTCCATGTTGGTATTTTTGCAAATATCCTGCAAATCTTGATATTTCAACGACTTCTGTTGAAACCAGTTATTGTACTGATATTGTAGAAATAATAATTGCCAATAATGTGTTTTGACTGCTATTTTCAATTACCACCAAAACGAGTATCGTTTTAATTTATTAACTTGATATGTAAAACAATATATTCCAAAGATTTCCCTCGAGGAATGATGAAATTTCCCTGTAGAATTTCAAGGATTTTTAGTGAAAAATACAAAATTTCATGTGGAATTCCAGTGCCTCCCATAGGGGGAGTGCACTTGTTAAAAAATTGACATACAAGCATAAAATGAAATGCGAAATTAATTTGAACATCATGGAGATCTGTACCAGCGCCTATCTAATTCGAGCAATTTGATAAACGAGATGGGATAATACAACGATTTGAACACGCCATTTCTCGAAAAACGAAGAATTACTACTTGCTTGAATCTTGGGGGTTTATTGCAATGCCTTCATAATAAAACAGTCGGGGAAATTTTGGATTTTTTAGCGGAGAAATGGTACCGATCGGTTAGACTTTGACATCGACTTTGACTGTGTTGTCGCCGATTTCACTGAAAACGAACACCACTTGCCGTGTCCGCGAAACACTCCTTCAACAAACGCCATTTCAAGCCATAAAATCAGTAGATTTCTTTCGAAGTTGATGGAGTATATGTTTAAAATTGTCCTGATAAACATGATCAGGTCAACTGAACCGTAATCACGTTGCTGATTTCTCGATTCCCGACCTAGAAGTAGGTGCTTTATTTGCTGAAAAGATCGTCAACCAGCCGCCATGCCATGCTGCTCTACAATCACGTCACACTTTACGGTATGGTGACAGTGGGTGCGCCGCTTTACGGTTGTTGTTGTTGTAAAACACGGTCTTCGTTGTGATTTCGTTGGAATTTGCTGATAAAATTATTAGACTCGCACGATTTATTTAGACTCGGTCGGGTAACCGAAAACTAGATATTTTTTTTCTTGGTTCAAGCACAAATCGTCAAGACAGAAGACACAGTACTAGGATTAGATTTATTCCACGAACATATGGGAATATACTCACTGGAGTGATTTGACGAGGCCGATGAAAAATCCCCGTGAAAAGTGCTCACGGGGTCGATCACGGGGGCCGATCGCCGGCCCCGTCAAAATGCAAGGCCTGCTATGAATTCCTGCAGATGAAATTTGCCTCACGTGAACGGTGATCGTTCGCATAAAATACGAATTGCGTAACCCTCACATAACCTGAATGAGTGTTCGCATAAAAATAAAAGGCCTGACCACCATTCCCATATGACAACCATTCATGTAATGAAGAAAGAGTCCCACTGTTTTAGGCAAATACTCCAGAAAATAGTTTTTCCCTAGATCCTCTTCGTAAGGGAGATAACTGTATTTGAACATTCAATAGCTGGCATAATCTATCAATCAAACCCTTTCGTTTCACCTTCACTTTTGCACCATACAGTACTTTGGAGTTTCTCGACAGTTGTGAAGAAAATTCCCTCTCTTTGACAGCCCCAGGTTCTCCCGCCTTCCAGCCACTCAGTTTGACGGAAGCGACGGTATTGTCCATCTCTGGGATGGACAGACTCATTTCCAGATCAGTCGTGTTAAGGTTACGTTTGAAATCCGCCAATACCAGGCGCTGGAGAGTTGTTCCTACAGCAGGAAGACAGAAGAACAAAATTAGGAGCACAGTTCGTTTGCCTTTGGCTAATCTGCGAGAAATATGAATGTAAACTGAGTTACTTTTTAACTTTTGGAGGAATTTTTTTTACATACACTTCAGAAACTTGTCTAGCTTGAAAATAGCTGTGCAAATTCCTCGTTTTATTTCACTGACATGCTCCGAAAAATAGCCAAACAAACTGTGTAGAATTATAAACGTCCGCTGCTTTTAATCATCTTTGGTATGTCCATGTATTAATAAACTTTTAATATTCAAAAATAGTTTATCGAACCCATTTTCTGAACAAGTATCAAAGTGATATGATAGGAATGAAGTCTTGTACAAAACAAGCAAGAGTTATGTCCCTTGTCACATCAGGGCGACAATTCATCACATCTCGACTGAAGATGATGAAAACCTACTGGAGCAGCTAGTACTAAAACGAAATTAAAATACTTACCTGGCGCTGTGTAAGTAATAGATGTATGCCTTATGATATGTACTGCTTTGGGATCAGTGGTGCCTTTCACAGGCTGAGGCTTGTAGTTTAATTTTACCTTGATCGAATATTTCTTCAAGCCTCTGCGGAAATGAATAATACAATAGCAGATAAGGTATTATTGGTAAAGATTTTCTCCTGGGATTCAGAGACTAGCACATACGTGATTACATTGAAGGTTCGATAGGGAATTAGATGATCCTTTAATCATATGGCAGTGTGACTAACGTCACAGGACCTATGAAGTATAGTAGGCATTAGGACTCCAACGGGCACTGAACTCTTGGAAATCCCCCCAAGTTGAAATTCTGCCTATATTAAGATGAGCACAGCCCAAGTCGAAATCACCGGTGATTTTCATCAAAAATCATCAAAAGTAGGTTAGTTCAGAACTTGCTGGTAACAGTCCCCTGGTGCACATTCATGCCAAATATCAAGGGTCTAATGTCAACGGTTCTCTTTATTATGCCGACAAAAGGACTCGGATGGGCTGACTGACTGACTGACTCACTCATTACTGGACAATTTGCAAATGAGAGCCTACTTCGTAGAAATTTGATTATTGACCTAAAAACATGAGTTTAATTCGGGAATTGCACAATGCAGGGTTCTGCCATCTCCCGCTAGGGTTGCTTAGACAAAGAAAGACGGTGCTGGCCAAATTGTGATGAGGAATTTTTGCTTTTCGTCAAAATGCTGATGCTGACAAATATTGACAATGACAATATTTACGTAGATAAAACATCCATGTAGAAATACAGACATCTTCATTTTCTTTCAGCTAACCAGACAATCTAGAGACATCATATCTGATGTTAAATTTTCCAAAATATAAAAAGATTTATCTTGAAAGGGATGAGTTCATTTTCCCGTTAAGATATTCGCCAAAAAAGCGCTCTTGTGAACGAGTATAGAAGCACAATGGAGAAGACTAAGACAGGTTTCAGTCATAAATGATCTTTAGTATATTAACGCAGCAAGGAAGCAATCAGAGATTGCTCAATTGTATGCCCCCCTTCCGCTTTAATCCGACACTGCTCCACCATTGTTCTGTTTTGTATTGGTCTGTGGAGGCCTAATTTGGCTAATTATAAAAATTCTGTTTCAGTCACTTTTTTCGGCATGCCTTGCATAATACATGTACATATTCCACCCGGGACTTTGGCCAAATTCAAAAATGTGACCTGGTTATGAGACCTACATTCCTTGGGAGTATATTGTGGTGAAATTATGAAGCGATCGTGAACTTTGAATTTTGCATCCAATTCACTCTTTTTGGGGCAATTTCATACTGCAGGACCTATGTGATCTACTTTGGAATGTGCTTTGGACAAATAAATATATCCCATTCATTTAGGTTTGATGAACAAAAGGCCATAACTCTTGAAAATATAACCGAAAGCAGAGAAACTTCAAGCTGCACACCTAGGGGGTACTGACCACGTATCATGCAAATTCCATAATTGTCCATACAATATTAACCGAGATCCAGCCCGGACAAGTCCCAATTCACAAAGATTTCAAGAACAAAAGGGCCATAACTCTTGAAATATACACGAAACGCGGAGAAACTTCACACTGCACAACTACAGGGCACTCACCACATATCCTGCAAATTCCATACTTGTCCATACAATATTAACCGAGATCCAGCCTGGACAAGTCCAAATTCACAAAGACTTGATGAACAAAGGGCCATAACTCTTGAAAATATATGCGAAACGCGAAGAAACTTCACGCTGCACAACTACAGGGCACTGATCACATACCCTGCAAATTTCATAATTGTCCATACAATATTAACCAAGATCCAGCCCGGACAAGTCCCAATTCACGGAGATTTCAGGAACAAAGGGCCATAACTCTTGAAAATATAGGCGGAACGGGGAGAAACTTTACGCTGCACAACTGTGGGGCACTGACCACATGTCATGCAAATTTCATACTTGTTCATACAATATTAACCAAGATCCAGCCCGGACAAGCCCCATTCACAGAGATTTCAGAAAAAGGGCCATAACTCTTGAAAATGATACCGGAACTCGGAAAAAACTCTACGCTGCACAACTATGAGCCACTGGCCACATTCCATGCAAGTTTCAATCCTGTCCATCAATTATTAACCGAGATATCGCGCGGACAAGAAATTCGGACGGACAGACGGACGACAGACGGACGGACAAAGCGATCGCTGTATGCCCCCCCCTCTAGTTAGAGGGGGGGCATAACTAATGAATTTACGATTATATAAATCCATCACATATCTTGATATTAACACACAACCGCTGCTCTTTTAACATCAGCAATGAATATTTTCATTCTAATTTCGAGTCTGAGAACATGGTCTCATAGTGACACTTTTACAGTTTCCTCCAATCGCAAGATTATAAGTGTTTCAAAGTCAAACTAAAACGAGATGCTTGTCTCACCAGGAAGAATGATATGAGATCATGAGCTCATGTCTTCTTTTCTATGGGCGCATGTTCTCATTACCTGAATCAGGAATCCCCTTTATATGGAGAGCGCTGACGTCATAAGATCATGCTCTCTTCCCATTTTTTGGGATAGTACATACACCTCTGTTAGCTGCTTGTTTCCTCGATAAACCATAATACTGTTCACTGCCATCCTGGTGACAGAGCAGCCTCTATTACAGAGAGTTATCGCCAACTGCGCATTCAGGAAAAACAATCTGCCAACATGACCAGCACTGTCTTTCATTGTCTAACGGACGAAAAGATCTTGACAAAATGAAAATAGGTGCACAGGCGATCCTAGTGGGATAGGACAGAACCCTATATTTTGCAAGTCCCGAATTATGATCAACTCACTGTATAAAGGATAAGTAGTGTTTACATGGGAAAAACTTCTTTGTGTGCAATGGTAATAAAGCTGATTTGTTTTTCATTCCTAAAACTGCAATATCATATTTGTCTTGAAGTATAGATGCTGAAAAATCAGTCTGCAAAAAAATTATGGTCAATTGAATAAAAATGAACATCATTTATCAAAATGTTTTCCCTGACCTATTTTGGTATATTTGGGGCATTCAGAGAGGATTGTTCTTTTGTAATAAAAATATGACATCTCAAACCAAAACCAATCATGGATCTATCAAATAATCAAACATCCATTTGATAGGATTGAAGTCTTGCAAGAGTTATGTCCCTTGTCACATCAAGGGAGACAATTCATCACATCTTAACTGAAGAGTTACTCCCCCCAGTTGACCTGATACCAGTTAATATTGCATCTCAGCTAGGCCTGTCTTTTCGTTCATAATCAGGAATATGATTATGCTTATTGTTTGAAAATATACTTGTCATATTTTTGTTATAAGAGGAAGGCCTCCCTGTAAATGCCTAAAAAAAATACCCAAATAAGCTAGGGAGCACATTTTGATCAATAATAAATTTATTTTATGCCACTGAACATCATATTTTTTTTCCAGGCTGATACTTCAGTATGCGCAATTCAAAGTAGATATGATTTTGCAGGTTTGGATTGAAACACAAAATCAGCAAATTATTGTCAGTAATAAAATTACTCATCAACAGGGTTGAATATTAATGCTAATGGCCAGTAATAAACTTACTCATGCACAGGGCTGAGTATTAATGATAATGGCCAGTAATAAACTTACTCAACAGGGCTGAGTATTAATGATAATGGCCAGTAATAAACTTACTCATCAATGGGGCTGAGTATTAATGATAATGGCCAGTAACAAACTTACTCATGAACACGGCTGAGTATTAATGATAATGGCCAGTAATAAACTTACTCATCAACAGGGCTGAGTATTAATGATAATGGCCAGTAATAAACTTACTCATCAACGGGGCTGAGTATTAATGATAATGGCCAGTAATAAACTTACTCATCAACAGGGCTAAGTATTAATGATAATGGCCAGTAATAAACTTACTCATCAACAGGGCTGAGTATTAATGATAATGGCCAGTAATAAACTTACTCATCAATGGGGCTGAGTATTAATGATAATGGCCAGTAACAAACTTACTCATGAACAGGGCTGAGTATTAATGATAATGGCCAGTAATAAGCTTACTCATCAACAGGGCTGAGTATTAATGATAATGGCCAGTAATAAACTTACTCATCAACAGGGCTGAGTATTAATGATGATGGCGAGTAATAAACTTACTCATCAACAGGGTTGAGTACTAATTTCACACGGACTGGCCCTGTCAGTGGAAAGTGAGGGTAGCTGTCTGATCCACTGGCATTTTGGTAAGACCCTGTCAAACACAATTCTCGACCAGTCATCGTTTGAACCTTGGGCGGTGAACATTTATTGATGCTAACGGTGTGATCAGGTGACCCCGTTATCAGCTCGTCCTCATTCACATGAACCAGGTGTAGAAGTCCGCTGAAATGGAATTGTGGGATACATGGTATCACTATGATATAGTACAATTCTTTACGAGGTTGTTCCACTACCAGGAACATTTACCAGTCACTAGGGATTTTTGAAGATGAAAAGCAAAGGTTTTCATGTTTTCCTTTTTATGTTTATTTATGGGCTAGTTAATGATGGAGCTATATGCCTGTCTATTTCGTTTGATTTTGTTTGAAGTGTTTTGTCACCTAGAGGCTTTAGAAAAGTGCTCCAAAGTTGGTATCTCAAGCCACGTTGATCTTATATATGAAATCCGTATCACTAAAATGCCCTTTTTTGATGCTGGCTTGTGACGTCACATCAGACCACCTCGCTGGACATTCAGTCTTTGGGAGGCTGGTCTGATATGATGTCACAATCAAGGAAAGATAAGCAATGATGGTTTGCGAGTCAGAATTCAGATGGACTTGGGAGTACCAACTTCTTAAATGCTGAACTCTATACCGGCCACGTTAAATGTTGGACTGGTGCTATCTAAAATAGGACTTATAACATTGCAGTCCCAAAAAGTAGAGATTTTTTAAAAGCTGTCAGAGTAGCTCAAATAAGACTTTAAAATTCCACAAAAATTACTTTAGATCACCGATTGAGCCCGTTTTAACGAGAATTAAAAGCAAAACCAGCTATCTGCGGTGATAAACTGAAATTGAATTCTTTCTAGAGAATTAGACTGCACTATTCTTTTAAATAAACAGTTTTTGTATCATGGAATATTTTTCTCAGAAAACAATGTCACTTACTCAACAGTAAAAAGGGTTACTGGCGCTCTGATATTCTCACGGTAAATGTTCAGTTCCTTATCTGCAAAGGACAGTCCTCCAGAAAGCGAGACATTGAGTGCATCTGTCAAGTTCATTTTGAGCCCTGTGGCGTACTCTAGTGTTGGAAGTGATACCAACATAGAGCCATATATCGCACGTGCTCCTCTGTAAACAAAAATTCAAATGAAATTCACATTTGAAATTCATATTAGATATTTTTCAGATCAATTTAACTCGACATAAATTTTGGAAAATAATATCAATTTAACTTGACAAAAATTTCGGAAAATAATATCAGATGGAAACAAAATATTATTCCTCGGATTAATTCAGTTTTCAAATGGGATATTAAAAATTGATATATTTCAACAATTGATTAAGTTCAACAACTGTAGTAAAAGTAAACTTGAAAGAAATATCATTTAAGGTGAACCTCGACCGGGATACAAACACCCAACCTCTAAACGTCCAGTCCTCTACCGACTGAGCTAAGGCGAATATTAAAGCACGGAGTGAAGCCTTACTGGGATATGAACACCCAACCTCTCTTTTATGAATCCAGCACTCTACCAACTGAGCTAAGGGAATTGTAAAGGATGGGGTAGAGCTTGACCAGGATATGAACAATCAGCCCCTCGTTTAAAAATCCAGCGCTCTACTGACCTCTCGTTTATTAATCCATCACTCTACTGAATGAGCTAAAGGGAAATTCATGCTAGCTACAAGTTGGTTCAAGTGCTGGATGATGGTCTCCAATCTGCCTTTTCCACATTAATCGTTGGACAATGTCTTGTCCCAATGGCAGTGACAGGTACACTGGCATGTAGGTAATGCAGGAGCTGCGGTTCGTTCTCATGGTATCTCCCCTATACCTTTAACCTGGGGTGGGTTTTTTAACTATTGATGACTGGAGTAAATATGCTAATATGGATCAGATATTCCGACTATTACAAGGACCAATACGCTTACATTTACGATAAGTTTAGCAATTTCAGGTCGCAAATAGTCTAGTTATCATCGATTAAAATAGTTTATAGGTTAAAGAGATAGCAAAGTGCCCCGATTAACGAACCGGAGCTCATGCGGCCAGCCACGTGTTGGTGCACCGCCCACTGCCATCGAGGGAACATACTAACCGGAGCTCATGCGACCAGCCACGTGTTGGTGCACCGCCCGCTGCCATCGAGGGAACATACTAACCGGAGCTCATGCAGCCAGCCATGTGTTGGTGCACCGCCCGCTGCCATCAAGGGAAGATGGCAATGTCCAGGGGTTAACTTGAATTATAGTGCAAATATCTCATTCATTCTCCCCTCCTCAAAGAAGACTCCCCAAATTCTCTAACCCCGACTACAAGTCATACATTCCCAGCTGGTAGTCCCAAGTTATTGCCACAGCACCAATGTAAAGGATGGGGCGAAGGTCGACTGGTGCTTGTACTAGCTAAACCGCACTGCAGTGGTCTAATGGTTAGAGCATCTGCCTCATAAGCGGTATACTGGGTTCGATCCCAGGCCGGGTCATACCAACGACTTGAAAAATGGAACTTGATGCTTCCTCGCTTATGCTCAGCATTAAGAGGATAGACCAAGGACTGGTTCACTCGGTGCCAGTATAATGTGACTGCATGGGGTGTCATGTCTGCCTACGTCATGATATTTCAGTGAGACAGCACTATAAAATGGGAGCATTAGATCTGCTCTATTACAAGTAGGTACCACCGACCTTTCCCTCCCCTCTCTTCCCTTCTCTGTCGTGATACAGCTGAAAAAATGTTGAGAGCGATGTTAAACCCTATTCACTCACTCATTTGTACTATCTATTGTAGCTAGCATGAATTTCCCTTTTGCTCAGTCGGTATAGAGTGCTGGATTCGTAACTGAGAGACTGAGTGTCCATATCGAGGTCAGACTGCACCCTGTCGTTGAAACTTTTAATGTTTTCATAAGATTCTTACTTAGCTCGAACAGTGCCTTTGCCATTAACTGGCTGTCCCTTTGCAAAAATGCCTTTGATATTTGCCTGGACATTCCCATCAAACACCACCGCAACCGAGCCATGAACGCTCAGCTTCAGAGGCACACCCAGTAATGTAGGGATGGTCTTATGTAGGTCTAACACTTTGACGAAGTGCCCAGAAACGAAATTCTCTCCCTTGGCCAGTTTTTCCATTAATTTTTGTAGGTTGAACAGGTTGTTGATCCCTTGGTTGGATGACATGGATTGGACTTTGGCCACGATTTGATCCAGTGTGATGAAAGCCAGCTCATTACCTAAAAATACGAAATAGAAATTGTCATTCAGATGTGTATTCCAATTGTTACAGAAATCAACAATTTGACCAAATATTGAGACCGCAATAGTTGGTTTCCTACTATTCCTAGTGAGTTTCCCCCAAAAATGTATCATGGAGGATTTCCTTGCTTTTCAATATAGAGTATACTAGAATTTTTAATTGCTGATAAAAATGCTACAAGACTGTATAGTTCAATTTTCTTCAATTTCGACAAAAATACCAAATCAAGGGAGGTAACTCGGGGTACCCACATGGATTAGCTGAATCTCCTGTTTAAAACATTTGGGATTATCAGACAATTGTCATTCAAAATGAGATGGCGACGAATTAACCAAACAGTAATTTTATTACTCTCTCAGATCTCAGACATGCTTCACAAATGTAGTCATATCATCTGAAGAGATCATTATTTGAGAACTAAAACACATGAAGTTGAGAAGTTATTTGGGAACATGATACACTTTTCAGGGGTTCAGTCCGTCATGTTTATCAAATTTGCGAGAGCTATTGATCAATCTCCTAGATTTTGTATTGTGACAGTGATCGATGTATCGCGGGAGTGTTGTGCTCTTGTTTTATTTTATTTTATTTTATTTGACCATATTTATACAGGGTAGCCTGTTCAGTGAAAAACACTGATCTCCCACAGGGCCCTGTTACATGCTCATAGTCACACCACAGTAATAAACTATAACACTATCACAGAATTATGTAAAATTATCATAAAAATACACCATAAGAATATGAGACAGAACTATATACAGACGTTAATACCCCATTGGTCCGATGATCCCTTTAAGGGGCATTAGAAAGTTTAAAATATAATCTTTTAAAATGACCAGATGTAGCTTGTGTAACTACTAGAGGCAAGGAATTGTACAACATGGCACCTCTGTAATTCAGAGTACGTTTCCCTGTTTGAAGATGGTTCTGAGTGAGTGATAACAGGCCATTTGCTGCCGATCTTGTATTGTAGTTGTGCAACTCCTTAACTCTAGTATACTTACTATTCAAATACGAAGGACCTTCTCCGTTGACACACTTATGTACAAACTGGCACACATGAAAATCTTGTCTACTCTAGAGTTTGTGCCAGTGAAGTGAGGGAAGATAAGCGTGTTATACACAGTAAGCAAAGCACGATGATTTAGGTATTTTCTGACTCGTGCCAGAACAGCAATACGCTGGGAAATCTTACTGGTTAGTTTGCTCATGTGAATTTTCCACGTGAGCTGTGGGTCAAACCAAAGACGCAAGTATTTGAAAGAATCAACATTTTCCAGTGGTTCTCCGTTGACCTTAATCTCCATAGTTCCGACCCCAGTCAGTCTTTGACTGGTCCCAAATAGCATAGTTTTGGTTTTATTAATATTTAAATTGAGTCTGTTTTGAGCTAACCATTCACTTACAATTGTCATTTCCATATTCAAAGACACGTGCAATTTCCGTATTGTCTTCAGCGACTTTTTCGCGACTTTTGTTGATATCACTCTCCATTATATTTCATTTGTCAGGAGTAATCAATGACTCTCCTGGGAGAAAGGTTAGGCGAGTGATGGAGAGGCTGAACTTTCTGACCTACATTGCCTGAATATTGGAACTATTGGTTGCTTGATATTCAATTTCTATGAGGGATGCATGGTTAAACTTGAATACTGCCCACCCACCCCATGTCTATTTTTCTGAAACATTCCCCAGTCACTTACCCAAGAACTTGATATAAGTATGTGCGGACGGCATGCTGAGTCGAGGGTAATTAACATCGTCGAATATTTTCTGGAACTGAGCTTCCATTCCGTCGTCTACGTATGATATGTTCGGTTTCTTCAGTAGTTTCATCAGTGCCAACATGGTGGGGGGAATCTGGGGCATTCCAGCAGGACCACCCGCTGGGGCAGGTCCAGTCAGCTTCTCAAGGCCTGGTGGTATTTTCCCGCCTGCACCCCTGGGTATTGATACCCCGGGTGGTAGCTTCACGCCCGGGGGGAGCTTGTATCCCGGTGGGAGTTTCCCGGCCAGGCCTGGTGGTATTCCCCCAGGTGGCATACCCGCTCCTGCTTTCATTGCCGCGGCCATCTGTTCTTGAGCCTTCATGGCCGCCGCTATGGAGGTCAAATTTTGACCACTGGCCATGAACTTAATCATCTGCATAATGCCCATATTTGGCGTCATTCCTTTCTCTCCGAATAGCGAACCAGCTAGAGTCTCAAAACCTGTTCAAAATAAATTTTTGCACCAGTATATCAGAGAGGAGAGAAAACTTCATATAGAATGGGGGTGAGTGAGTGAGTAGGATTTAACGTCGTTTTCAACATTGTTTCAGTCATATCACGACGGTGCCTACATGTGCCAGAACACGAGAGTGTCCACAGTTCCTATTATTCTGGACACTGATCAGCCCAGTCAGTACAGCACCCGGTCACCCATCCAAGTATTGACCGAGCTCAACGCTGCTTAACTTCGGTGATCTGACGAGAACCGGTGTGCCCAACGTGATGCGCCGTATAGAATGGAAGTTAGCATCACTATTACTTGTATTCTCGACTATTTACCATGATAAAACAGCTGAGATACCACAATCGAATGGAAAGAGTGCATTTGACCCTGATGGCAAGAGTGATAAAATGTGTGGAATTACAATGGGAAATCGGCTACTACAAAAATGGCCAAAAAAAAGTCGACTAACAAGCATCTAGTGCTACAATGAAGCATTCCACAATAATATATTTAACCATCTCATTTTTATGAACCAAGTGACTTAAACATAGCAGAATTCGTACAACTTGAAGCTTCCTTTTCATGGTCTTTTCGAGGTATTAGTTCCTGTTTTCAAGGCATATTACTCCCAGTGTCAGTGAAACTACACAGATCAATTTTCTTATTCACTTAAAAATGAATATGAATGTCATGTCAACACAAATATTGTTCATACATGGTCTTTCAAATAGACTTGAAAATTCTTTGAATGATTAAAGAATATATTATGTGCGGGTGTTAGTTTTGCCATGTGGAGGCAAAAGACAGTTCAACTATAAATTGACAACAATGAAAAGGAGTTCCAATTTTGAAGTTCTCTTCAAAGTTTTCAGCACAATTTCTGTTTTTTAAGGCCTCGAATTTCTAAATGGTCATTTTCACACCTTTTCACGGTAGTGTACGAACCCTGTGAAAAGAAATGGCCCATTGGTCAGTCCCCATGATACTGATATTTGATTTCAATAGAACATAATTTCAATGTCAGCTTCCCACATTAATCCTTGGACAAGGCTGTCTTGCCCCGGTGTCGGCGACACTGGTGCAAAGCATGTGGGCCACCATGAACTATTGATAACTGGTGTAAATATGATAATATGGATAAAATATTCCCACCATCTAAAGAAGGGACCAATAAGCTTACATTTATGATAACCCTGGCAACCTCGGGTCGAAAATATAGCAGTTATCATCGATTAAAAATATATTCTGGGTTAAAGAGATAGGGAAGCACTCGGAATGACAAATCGGTGCACCACCCGCCGCCATCGATTCCAGGAATTAACTTGAACTATAGTTGAACTTTCTCATTAAATCTCAATATGTCCTCGATAGTTCTTATAACCAATCACGAGAGAGTTGAAATTTCCTATACTTACCAGATATATCTGTTCCAATTTCCAGCACATTGTGTAACTTTCCCATGGCGTTCACGCTGAAGTTGAGCATAAGAGAACGGGGCAGAAAACTGGTAGGGTCATACAGAATGTTGAACTCTAGTTGACCTCCTATGTCTTTGTTGATTAGTGGGATGACAAAATGGCGAGAGAGCTCGGCGTAACGGGATTTTCGGGACAGGTAATATTCCAGCTCCGGTAATTTTTCCTTCAGCTCAGAGATTAATTTCTTCCACATCTCCTGCAAACTATTAACACAGAAATGGGCAAAACTCAAATCATTTATACTAATTTATTATTCCAGCTGAATATGAAAGTGTGTGCATAAAGCTGGGAACTACATGGATAAAAGGGAAGGAACACCATGAACTCATTTTCATTTTACAAAACAGTAAATGTACTAAAGAACATATGCACATCTACCTGTCACTTTTCAGATAAATAATTCCCAGCATGCATATCCCACGCCACTTCACCCCTAGAAAAAGATGTTTAGAAGCTAGATTGAGGCAGGCCTTCAAGTGGTTCTCGGTATATTCAGTTCAAAAGAAAATATAAGGGGAAATTTGGAAAAATATAGGAGAAATGAAAGCATCCAAGGCTGCTAAAAAACAGGGAAGGAATTGGTCTTGTTCAATATATTTCTGATGTGTCTCTCGTTGCATACGTGATGTGAATTTGTGAAGCTTAGCTCTAATTATTGAAGACTTCAGCAATACTGTAAAGAAAGTCTAGGCAAATGAGAGTTGCATATGTGGTACCAGTGGACGATGGAAACAATTTTGTTGAGGCGTTCAACTGTTATCACAATTGTTTGACAACCCAATGAAATTACCTTTCCCCGATAAAGAACACAACACCGAAGATTAAAAATTGTATATTATCTGAACTAAACAAGATAACATTTTGGTAGTAACCCTACAATATTGCAGAGGTCGGTGTCCGCATCATAGTGAACGTTGTTGCCCAGGAAGCAGATCGGCTTTCATTCATGGTTTATGTATTCATGCACACAGCAACCTGCAGCCAAAGCTCAATGACATTGTTATTGTAGACATGTACAAGAATGAAGTCACTGAATCTGATTCATATTCATAATTTATTTGTGTGGCAATTGACAACCAGAAAATAATATAAGTAGCCTATAGGTCTTCTTCAAGATTACACGTATGCCTACCGGTACATCGAATAATTATTTTAAAATCCATTCAGCAATTGCACACAGAAAAAATACCCTTACGTTACTAAAAAATTCAATCACAGACACAGAAAACCATTATTAACATCAAAAAATAAATTTACCTCCACTGCCTGGCCCAAACGGAAAATTATTTTGTCAACTTCAACAGGTCAGAGCAAAGCACTAAGTGGGGTATATATCCAACCTAATTAAAATTAAATCCTAACGGCTTCCCCATTTGGATATGTCGCTGTTAGGATCTAACCGGCTTGCAGTAAGGCGCGTGTTGACTGATCCCGAGAGGTTTTCATAGCGCTTTGAAGGGAACGTAATGACAAGTGCTTTCTGGTTGGCTCAGCCGAAGCACACGCCAAGCTGTGGGGGAATCTTCTGATGTTGCCGCCCACCCGCCAGGTTGGCTCCATAATGCGGGGTAGAATTATGGACTCGCCCTTGACGTAACCTTGAGTCCATGAACCTATCCCCCCTGCCCGACTCAAGTAAAGTAGTTAAAATGCGGTTGTGATGTCATAAGACTATTAAATATTCATGAGCTAGGCGCTCCGAACACAAAATTCAATTGAAATCAGTAAGATCCTACATAGCGACATATACGATTGGGGAGCATTGATAGGATATTAATTTATTAAGATTGGGTATATATCCCACCTAAGATATTAAATCAAAGTTTGGATATTGAAATATATCCTAATTGGGATATTTTCACCGATTTTCATACTAAACGGCAATGTCGGATTTCGGCATCAAAACTACCAAAAACAAGATAGAATCTACTTCACAAAACTGACAATACGATTGTATAATTTTGCTGACCTTTTCTCGTCGACATTATTATCTGTGCAATTGCAATTACATGCAATACTTTTTGATGCTGTTGTTGCAGTATACTTCCCATCAATAACCACTGTTGTATGTCTTTAAACGAACAGAAGAACTACTAGCACAATATGCCAGCTTGAACATATGGAAGTATGAAAAAAATATTCAAATTGCGATATTTTATCCCAATTGGGATATATATCCCAGTTAGTCCTTTTCCCTGACCTGTTCAACGAGCTGTCATTACGGATATGGTAAGAATCAAGAACATTACTTTTGCTGGATGACAAATGATGCAGGACGATAAGATCAGTCAATTTGAAAATTGCAGTAAAAAGAATGCTTTCGCTTGATGAAATAAATCAAGTTTTCCTTGCAAGAAATGTTTTCAAACTTAGCACACAAAACGGCGGCTTTCAGTCATGCCATGTGCATGCTTTCAGTCACGCAGTAGCGCGGAAACTTGCAACATTCATTTATTTGATAATATTAACAAGTGTGCGCCGGGAAACAAGTAATGAATTCAGTGACGGGTATAAAACGTTTTACACACCTCGATCTGTCCGAATGTCACACTCGCACAGTGTCAAAACTCTCCAGTCGACTGATGGAACGAAAACGAAACTGCCTCCTCGTCTCTCCTTTTCAAACTCTCTCACCGGGACTGCACTATAATTTTGGCAGTGCGGTTCAGCCGATCTTAAAACATGACGTCTTTTCGTAAATTCGGTGTATTTCATTGGCTATCAGAACCGAAGATGAAGTGGGCATATTCCGTGAATACGACCTGTGCCATATTGACCAGTTTACAGACAAAACACAATCTTTCGAAGAAAATCTCTCAAGATATCAGCAGAAGTGTTGTCCAGGAAACGCATTCGACATATTCTTCAATATCTGCATCTAGAAACGGCTCGTCGTGAGATTAATTCAGAGAAATTATTCGAAACTAGGTCGAACTACTTCATAGCGCATTCAATAAACGGAGTGACGCGGAACTTTCAGTCATTCTCTCATTTTGCGCAGGGGTGTTGTAATGAAAACCATACTGCTTGGATAGATCGCACCTCTGAAATTACCCATAAGCCAGTTCACCTAGCATGGCAAGAAACAGGGAATTTTCCCTGTTTAAAAATAGGAATTTTCTTATAAAACGCAGGAAAGAAGCAATCAGAGATTGATCAATTGTATGCCCCCCATTCCGCTTCAGTCCGACACTGCCCCACCACTGTTCTGTTCTGTATTGGTCGGGGGAGGCCTAATTTGGATAATTATAAAAATTCTGTTTCAGTCACTTTTTCTGCCATGCCTCGCATAATACATATTCCAAGTACCAAGTCGATCGACCAACAAGTGATAATACAATGTTTTGATGCAGGATGGTCGCCGAGGCTTTTGCCAAATCGGAAAATGTGACCTGGTTAAGAGACCTACATTCCTTGGAGTATATTATGGTGAAATTATGAAGCGATCAGTGAATTTTGAATTTTGCACCCAATTCACCCTTTTTGGGGCAATTTCATACTTTGGGATCTATGTGGTCTGCTTTGGAATAACATATAGCCACTTCCCTCATCCAAATCGGTTAATAACTGAAAATAGGATGATTTTTTCATGCTGTCCATACAATAACCAAGATATTGCACGGACAAGAAACGGACAGACGGACAAAGCGCTTTACTTTGCACAACTACAGGCACTGACCTCATATCATGCAAATTTCATGCTTGTCCATACCATATGGACCGAGATCCAGCCTGGACAAATATATATGTCCCATTCACTAAGGTTTGACGAACAAAGAGCCATAACTCTTGAAAATATAATCGAAATGCAGAGAAACTTCACAATGCAAAACTATGGGGCATTGACCACATATCATGCAAATTTCATAATTGTCCATACAATCTTAACCGAGATCCAGCCCGGACAAGTCCCAATTCACAAAGATTTCAAGAACAAAGGGCCATAACTCTTGAAAATATAAGCGAAATGCGGAGAAACTTTACACTGCACAACTATGAGGTACTGACCACATATCATGCAAATTTCATACTTGTCCATACAGTATTAACCAAGATCCAGCCCAGACAAGTCCCATTCACGGAGATTTCAGGAACGAAGGGCCATAACTCTTGAAAATATAACCGAAACTCGGAAAAAACTCTACGCTGCACAACTATGAGGCACATTGCATGCAAGTTTCAATCCTGTCCATCAAATATTAACCGAGATATTGTGCGGACAAAAAATTTGGACGGACAGACGGACATCCATCCAGATGGACGAATGGACAAAGCGATCACTATCTATTAAATTAGATGGGGGGCATAAATATAGGATTTTAAGATGGGTCAGTATTACACTGTAGGTTCCAAACTTCGCAGTTTACTGGTGTTTAATCAAATTATTTTCACTGAATGTAGTCATAGTGGTGGCGATTGAGGACACCTACATGTATCTGCTGCTTCATTCAACAAAGAGAGATTTAAATGTTTTTTGTTTTTCGTATTCGCCAAGTGCAGTGAGGCGAACAAATTTTTCCAGAATTACTGTCTTTCCTAGGTACGAATCTGGCTCATTTCAGAGCATGGGTGAAAGTTTTCATGAGAAATAATCAAAATATAGGAAATATAGGAGGTTTTGGCCTACATATAGGAAAATACAGAGAATTCTACAAAATAAATTATAGGAAATATAAGAGTTGGTCGAAGGCCTGTTAAAGGAGAAGAAAACATGTGACTAATGTACACACTGAATGAAAGATCTATCTCCCCCGTATCCAAAAATTTAAGCAAATATTTTTTGCGATTTTTTACCCCCGATCTATTTATACTGCTCAAGGTGACTAATTTTTTGTTGGCTTCTAGAATACAACTATATAAATAAGTTTCCAAAATATAGGAGCTGTAACGAACACAGTTCTGCAGATATAGTTGGTTACATTCAAGTATATATGACAAAATTAGAATTTAATATATCTGTAAAAGGGCATAACTCTGTAAAATATGGGATGAGGGGAGCCGCTTTCGATAGGCGTCTGACTATAAGTATAACTAGATAAATAAGTGTTCAAAATTTGGTGAATGTTTCAAGCAGTTTTGCCGAAAATGAGATAATGGACAGACGGACATACGGACGGTTGTACATGACAACGACAATACCCCGAGGCAAGTGAGAGATAAAAAAGAATTTAAAAAAAAGTTTGTTTTTTTTCTATTTTGCACAGACCAAACATATACATCTTTTCTGTCTGTACAGCTAGAAATTCATTTTTTTTTTTCAGTCTAAGACTTTTTTCCTCGGGTAAGACATTTTTTTACTGAAGAGAAATATGTGAAGAGGGACAATGTTTCCTGGGACACTCTTTCCTTTCATGCGACGTTAACGCTCTAGAAACCAATGCTGCCGCTCGGTCCAGTGCTGCCAAGCAAAGTCTTACCTCCGAAATCTGGGATCCTGTGATTCCATAATGTTTATGATACTCGACAGTATGTATGTACGCATGTGTGAGCTCTTTTCTTCCTTCAAAACCTGGAGAATTCTCTTCTGAGTGGAGCGATGCTCGTCACGGACGAGTAGAGAGAACGCCGATGCTCTCACGACGAGAGGTCGGTCAGGGTCCTCTACGATGGTGAATAGGTCATCCCTTAGACTGTCACTCAGCTGCATCTTTTGCAGGGCCTGGAAAAATGAGAAGATGAAAATATTTAATAACCGGCTATGTCTCAGTCATCTCCCAACCTCATGCAACCTACAGTATGTCTTATGAATCTATTCACTATGGACGTTTTTGTGAGAAGTAAAAGGTTGCAGGAAATTTGACCGTAACCCTATCTTGCCATTGGGGGTATACCACAGCCTGGGGTGGGAGGAGCGGGGAGTTTATTTTAAGCCCCCCCCCCAACCCGCGAATATTTTTGTTCTCCCGAGAATAGGAAGATGAAACTCACCATACTACACTTTTGCCCAGAAGGAATTTTTACCTAGTGCGCTATGATCCACCCCGCTTCAGGTCAGATAGAGTTAATTGAGCTCTTCATCAGCATATAGCTTCACAGCTAAGGCTTCACAGAACAAAAGTGTTTCAAGAGGGGAATTAAGGGTCTAATCTCCATAAAAGGGAAGCACTGAATTTATTAGGCTTGCACAATAGGACCAAAATATAAATCAAAAGTGCTAGTCCTGTCAGTTGATTGGTTAACTGAGCTAGAATCAACAAACAGGAAGTGATAATCACAGGATCTGATTGGACAGTTTGGATAGTGCAAGTCGCTCACTCTTCAAGTGGCATTTAGAAGTTGTAGGCCTCAGTACAGAACTTTCATTTCTCCAAAATATTTCAACATCAATATATACAAACAAATTCAAGGTTGACAATACTGGTCCTGGTCAAGGAAGATAACTTTGTTGGGAATTATGCAAAAAAAAAAACAAAAAAAACCCCCAAAAAATCAACTGGTCAAAATGCACATCGTGGTTCAGAATGACAGACATGCAGATCAGAAACAAAAGATTATTTTACTGACCTTGAGAAACCAAGAAACTATAAAAAATCTCGCATTGCAATGTATACTCAGTATGACTAGTGCCCATCGTACCATGATGGAGTGCCCAATCACACCAAACCAAACCCCAGATCCCCGAACAAAATGAAAGAATGATGACTCACCAAGAGTGCTGATTTGACTAGGAGTTCTGGTAGTTCTTTACTCTTGCCACAGTTTAGTATGGCTGGTATGAGCTGTCTGCTTTTGGATGTCTTCTCATCAAACGCCACTTGGACGTAGTGACCAATATTCCCCAAGGACTGGAAAGCAGCAAAGTTAAATACATACATAACATTTTCGAAAAGTGAATGGCACGACGAACGAAACACGACAGCTATATAGCTCACCTGAGAAGCATGATTGCAATATGTCAAAGTTAAGTCACATCAGCATGCTTGCAGTATGTCAAGGTCAAGTCACAGCAGCATGCTTGCAATATGCCAAGGTCACGTCATTAACCGAATGGTTAATGATTAATTTTAAACAATTTCCCAAATTTAAGTTTGTTCACTGGTACATGAAAATAAATTAGAGAATTTGCTTACAATTCAGTGTCAAATTTTCTGATAAAAATGAATCACCCTTACCAATACTTTTTTTCTGTATTTTGTAGAACATTATTCCATATTGCATATAATTTGGATTGCCTGAAATTGACAAGGCCTAATTGTAAGGTTTTCACTCTATTGTTGGGTTACATGCTTGCACGCTTAATATTTAACATTCACAAAAGTTAAAAATGAATTAAATGCACTGCACATGCAATTTCAATTTTTTTTTTCAGCAATTTCCAAAAACAACAACAACACTAGGTTCACTAACATCTTAATACTTTCCGTATAGTTATCACATACCTTCAATGCTGTGAGAATCTTGTCCTGCTGTTCTTTCTTGCTGGCCGGGTTGGCTTGGTTGAATACGCCTGGTTTACAACTTTCTCCGAGCTGTTCCCGGAGATACTGGATAACCTGGTGTACAGCGCCATCTTCCTACAAAAAGAAAACGGCAGAAACCATTGTCGAAGTGAATGAGTGAGTGATTGAGAGTGAGTGAGTTGGATTTACTGTCAACAATATTTTTGTCATTTTGGTCACAACGAACCAACTAGGCACCACCCAGACAAGTTGCATTCCTGTTCCTTCAAAGAATCAAATCTTTGAAGTGACATTGAACCAGACACCCGTCATCCATCCTACAAAACACTTAAGACAGCACACCAGACACAGACAGGATGCTTATATTGATGCAATAAAGACATTTACAGCACTAGACACCACATTATGAAGCTTCTGTTGCTTCTCAGCAAAATGCATTGAAGCAACAGGAACCTGTGTTCACCGGGCACCCACCAACCATCCGCCAGAATTTAAAGTTTTTCACAAGGGGGTGCCACATATGGGCATTTTGTGACAAATACTTTTCCAAGGAAGCTCTTGTGTTATGGAACTATTGAAACCGAAAAGCATCTGATAAGCCATTATTCTATTTATATTGTCTGTTGATTTTTAAAATTTGTGACCAAATGACGTTGTATACAACGATTTTAGAGTATCAATTACTGCTGTAGAAACTTTGGAAAAGAATCTGTGGAGTTCTTTGAAGGAGAAATGCGAAGGTTTATAGATCCTCCTGTTCATATGTTCAAAACATTGAGTAATGATAAAAATATTGGTCCATTTAACTTGGTTCAATTTGAAGTATTTGGTCTGTTGGAAACCTTCAACAAGGTAGTACTCCAAGCCCAGTTGAACTCAGATTTGCAAATCATCATTGCTTATCTTTCCTTGCTTGTGACGTTATGTCAAACCAGCCGTCCAAAGTTTGAATGTTACAAGTAGTGACGTCCGGCCAGGTGGTCTGGTGTGACGTTACAAACTGGTGTCAAACAAGGGCAGATAAGTGATGCAGATTTCATTTCTGAATTCGACCAGGCATGAGATACCAACTTTTGAGCACTTTTCCAAAACCAGTACGAGACAAAATACTTTAAATAAAACCACATAAATTAGACAGGCGTGTATATTTCTGGACTTAGGGCTGTTCCAGAAAAAAACGCATGGGGGGGACAGAAGGCACTTTTTTTTTGCCCCCACCACCCATGTAATTAAATATATTTTTATCCCCACCACCCATATTATTGAATATAATTTGTAACCAACCACCACCAGATTTAGATATACAGTTACTTTCAACCCAACAACCCATGTACTTAAAATAAACGTACTTCAACCCAACAACCCATGTAAATAAAAAAAATATCTTCAAGCCAACAATCCATAAAACTGTATTTTCTGTACTGTTGTTATTTGCATTTTTGTATTTGTACATGTATCTCTCTACCGCCAGGCAATATTGTCACTTAAAATTGGTTATATACACTGGACATCCAAATATATATATGTATAAAAAAAATATTCTTTGTTGTTGTACCATGCAGTTCTGTTGCCGACATTGGCCCAACTTGTGTTCCCAGGGCATTGATAAATCGTTTGAAATGTCTCACTTTTTTTCCCAAAAATTGATTCCTTCAGTTCATCTATAGTTCTTGTATAGATATATTCCTTAACTGACGTAAATCACCAAACCTGATTTGTCAAAAGGCGACCAGTATTGCCCCAAATTTACTGCCTTAAGAAACTCTTCAACAACGCTTTCCCCGCTATTCTCATCAACCCAGCCAAACCATTGAAGGTGCCGCTCTTCGATCAGAGATTGGAGTGGGTCTTTGTAAAAAAAGAATTCCCCCGCCATTTTCATCAACCCAGCCAAACCACTGAAGGTGCCGCTCTTCGATCAGAGATTGGAGTGGATCTTTGCAAAAAAAACTCTGAACACCTGTGATGTAGACGCCACACTATTGGAAGCAAATGAAATTGGCTTTGTCCACTCAACACGAGATTGCGAGGCAGTGAATAGCTAAGATTCATAGTGTCTCATAGTGTCCCCCTTCCCTCAATGCTATGCCGATAACCTTCATTATTCAGAAAATGGGCCGCGATAAATAAAAATACCGAAATGGCAGACTAAATTGCCCTTCGTCGGTCATATATTAATTACAGATGATAAAATTTTCCTTATGGAGCCTCAAAATGACCTGAAATTGAGGGTCGAGAAGATGGGCATTTCCGTCATAATAGACCCTGTGTATACAGGGGATGATCACAACATCGATTATGGTATTTTTATTCATCGTGGGCCATTTTCTCAAGTTAATGAATGTCCAATAGGGCGCCAAGGTAATAATAAGTGCGTGATGGATATTTTAGCTAGGCAGCGAACAGACAATGCAAAGTCTCATTTTCAAGCAACTTGTTGATGGCTCAAACTTTATCATGGCTAAAGCAACCGCAAAATTTGTCTACGACTGTTTCAGCCTCTTGGGTTAGTATACATGTTTGATGTTCTATAGAATCACTGATCACAATATACACCTCAGCATGCCTATGATTATTATAAAATATGGCTATTTTAATGTTGGGTAAATGTTGGTTGGTTGGTTTGAT